>SWBT01000582.1:0-57395 GCA_005298045.1 Pleurotus ostreatoroseus | reverse complement strand
GTCGATGCTTCGGTGCCGTCGGCATGTTTCAAACTCCGGCGGACCTCGCCCAAGACCCCCCACCTTAGCTACAGCCTCTAATAAAGGAACGACTGTCTTCCGTATTCGAGGCTACGGGAAGAGCCTACATGTAGCGTACATCCGAGACCGTAGCCACTAGATCCGTTTTCGCATCGTTCTTATTCGCTTGCCAAATCGGGCGTTGCACCAGAGAAGCGCTTGAGCCACGTGGCCCGGGCAAGGCGGATGTCCAGCGCGCTGCGCGACGGCGACGGCAAAGTTCTAGCTTACACCTTTGTTAAACCGAGTCAGGGAGCAGGAGGTCAACATGGCGTATGTGTCAATAGAGTCGGATGACGTGAGTCTACCACTTGATATGAGAATGTCCCCTTGACGGCTTTGTGCAGAGAATGGAGGAGGGGCCGGAGGGCCTGCAGTTCCAATGTAAGACTTGAAGCTATCTTATTGCGCGATTTGACTTAAGCGTATTTGTGCATACAGCCTTCCTTGGCACCGATGCGAGACAAGTTAGGACGGATGGGCCGCCTTCGAGAGGTGTGTATTGTACAGACTGTTGTGTCACAAGAGCTCCTTCGCTGAAGGCTTCCCTCTAGCATACATGCCCGACCAATCAACGAAGTCCGGCGGCTTCTGGACCGTTGAGTACTACCAGCCCTACTTCGACGTAGATACCAGAACCGTACGTCGCTCTCCGCCCCGTCCCCCAATGCACACTCACGCACACGCATACCCACAGGTCCTCAAACGCTGCTACTCCACGCTCATCCCCACGTCCTTCTCGCACCCCTACATCGCGACCCACCTCACGCCCGCGGACCTCTACGGCCCCTTCTGGACGCTCACGACGCTCATCTTCAGCCTCTTCGTCTTCTCCTCGCTCGCGTCCTCCATCGCGGTGTACCTCTCCGACCCCGCCGGCTCCTCGCCGACGGACGCGCTCGAGTACGACTTCGGGCTGCTGAGCACGGCGGTGGGCATCGTGTATGCGTACGGGCTCGCGGTGCCGATCCTGCTGTGGCTGGGCCTGAGGTATCTGGGCGTGGGCGAGTGGAGTGTGATTGAGGCGATTGCGTTGTGGGGGTATGGGCACTTTGTGTGGATTCCTGTCTCGGTGCGTGTTGATGTGTGTGGCGTTATGCCTTTCACTGAACCTGGAGCCGTGAATTAGATGCTATGTGTGATCCCAGTGCCAGTCGTCCGCTGGGTTCTTGTCGGAGTTGCTTTCCTCCTGTCAGGGTACTTCCTCGTAGTCAACGTATACCCCATCCTCGCCTCCGTAAGCACTTCCGTACCCAATCTCTCGAAGTCCTGCTGACGCTTTATTCTGAAGTCTGACGCAAAAGCAGTGCGGCTGATCATCGTCTTACTGGTGATCCTGCACGCCGCACTCGCGTTGTGCTTCAAAGTTCTCTTCTTCAGCTACTACGCCGTCAAAGCCGTTGGCCCGGCAGACCCTATCCCCGACCCTATCCCACCAGAGTCCGCGAACGAACTGCTCCGGAGACTGTTCAGCACATAACTGATCTGTTTTACTTTTCTCTGGGCAACTACGCTACATCTTAATCTCATACGTACATCCGCCGGTGGGACATTTAGTACAGACGTGTACGAAGGCAGCCAGTGCGTGAACAGCTCAGAAAATGCGCAATGCCTTCGCGAGGAAGTATGCCGCGCCGGCGAGGACGCCGCCAACGTGTCCCGCAGTGTCTGTGCTGCCGCCCTGAATGCGCAGAAACGTGTCAAAAGTTGTTATGCACAGTGACAATTGGCTGATCTTACCCGTTCATACACCGACGAGTACGCATCATAGAGGAACAGCCCGCTGACGCAGAGCCACGCCGGCATGGGCACGACCGCGAACAGGTAGAACGTCGTCCGCGGCGCCGCACACGCGAAGAATGTGATCACGGAGTACAAGGCCCCTGTGAAATGGACTCAGTTCGTGTACTTATGCCTGGGTTCACTGAGCGCGCTCGTCGATGTGGGTGGCTGCTGTGCCACCTTCTTTGACACATTGACGGGCACGAGGACAGGAGGGGATAAGGTGTGCGACGTACCGCTGGCGCCGTGCGAGGAGTAGTGGGTGTGCTTCATGTCGTTGTTCCACCACAGGCTGACGAAGCTGCTCACGATGCCACCTGGGATGCGATTAGATTGTGTTAGGATTATGTGTGGCGTGGACAGTGAACAACAGCGTACCTCCGAGATATAATCCGAGGAAACCGACGTTCCCGAGTGCACCGAGCACGGGTGGGGCCATGAAATAGAACGAGAAGGCGTTCAAGAGCAGATGACCAGTGAGTTCATGGGAGAAGCAGCTTGTGAGAACTGTGTACCTGTGTACATCATTAGTCAAGGGCGAGAAGATATGACGAAATGACTTGCATCCTTCCGTTGCTGAGGTTCTGCATGCTGGTCGTGAAGTTCCGGCGCATCCACAGGATGTATGAGCCGTCCCCGGTGCTCTTCTGTAGAGATATTAGGAAAACCCACGACTAGGTGTATCGGGATACTCACATAGACTGCGTGCGAGTACTGCCATGCCGCAAAGACGCATCCGTTGAGGACCATTATGCTCCAGAAGACGATCTTGTTCGGGATGCGATTGATGGAGTCTCGCAGCCTCTGCCATGGACCACGAGGCGGTGGTTTGGCGAAAGAGGACCCGCTTGAGCGATGCGTTGCTTTCCAGACATTGCTTGAGATGAACTGAAGTATTGGAGAGTGTTTCGTTACTTCTGCAGTCTGAGCGTGTGCTGCTCGGCTCTGGACGCGTATGAGTGCTTGTGTAAAGTTTGAAGCCCGGGAGGCCTTCAAACGGTTCCCTGAAATTATGGCGAGCCCATCTCGTCCAAAGAGTGCATTTCTCGTCGGTGCGCTGCAAGAGAACTTAGCAATGTTATGCGAGGAAATAAAGACACGACGAAATGCGGCGGGTGTGGCGAGGGTTGGGATCATCTCGCCGGCACGGACGAGCAGGACCCCGGAACCGCGACGACAATCTGTCAAGTGCCCCGATCAGATCTCAGATAGTGCATCCCCAATTACGGACTTTTGATGCGCTTTCGCCGACGCGCCCGCCCGCCCTCGACCATGCGACGCGTCTTGCCATGTCCCACCATCTCTTCCTCCTCTCGCCTTCCGACACGCCCCTTTATGAGCTGACGCACTATTCATCAAAGCCCGCACAGAGCACCTCGTCGCCCCTCGCGTCGAATCTACCCAGCTGGTCGACCTCTGCATTCGCCGGCACGCTCACGGCACTGTCGGGCGCGACAAGTGCGACGCAGGCGCACCACACCCAGGGCGGCGGCGTGCGCATGGGAGGCGGAAAGGACCGTCATGTCATCCAGATGGTTGCCAATGCGAGCCTGGATGTGATAGAAGATGTCATGCGCAAGGACACGGTCATGTACGTCGGCGGGGAGGTGCATCAGCATCTGTTGACGCTGTGCTAGGTATCTCAAGTCGGTAGACAAGTTCAATGAATGGACGGTGTCCGCGTTTGTTACCCCTGGCAGTACGTGAGCTGTCTCGCGTGTATAGTAGTGTGCTGAGTGCTCGTCAGATATGAAGTTTGTACTGTTGCACGAGACGCGGAACGACGACGGTATCCGGTCGTTCTTCATGGACGTGTGGGAGCTTTATGTCAAGGTAAGTCACCCCGCCGTATACACTAGCCATGTACTACTGCCCTTGCAGACGATGCTGAACCCGTTCCACACTGCACATACCCCAATACGAAGCGCGGTGTTTGATGCTCGAGTGCGGGCGAGCGCCAAGAAGTATCTGTAGTCTTATTGTCTTTTTCGCTGTACATGTATCGATAATCACCCTTCCCAGACTGTACTGGGGTATCATTTCGAGCTGTGCTAGACTATCATTGCCAGCATAGTTGTTGTGGAATCGACTCACGTAGTTACTCTGTGCTGGGGTGGCCAGGGTCTGTTCCGCGTGGCTGTCCGCCTTGATCTTTGTCTGCCTGCGCGCTCTGCTTTCTCTCTCTCGACCTTTCTGTGGCCGCCCTTCTCGTTCAAGTTTTTCTGTCTGTCTCTCTCTGTCTTCACTTTTTAGCATATATAACTCTCTATCGTCTCTCCTCTTTTATATATCCCAAACCCACAAAATCCTCTTTTCTTGCCTCCCCATCTAATCGCCAACCCGGCTTTTTTCTCCCGCCATTCCACCAGGCCCACTCAGCTTCAAGCCACTCCCAGAGAGAGAGAATCAGACGTTCTTCTACGTCTGAATTGTCACACAGACACCCTTACCACCAGGTAGATATCTCGTTTGTGTCTCAGGTCGTTTGAATCATCCCTCAACGCCCCTCACTGCCTGTTAGCTGTATTTCTCTTGCGTCCGTTCTCCTGCCTTCCTGCTTAGCACCTTACAACCTTCCTGGTCGACCCATTATCACACCTATCTGCATCGAAATGGCCACTACCCCTGCTCCCAACAACCGTGCTTCCCTTCTCGCCGGTCTCCGCACGGGCGGCGTCCGTTCGGTCTCGGGCCCCGTTCCTCACACCGCCTCTCCTGCTGGCTCCTTCAACGTGCCCCGCTACATACCGAACCCCAACGACTCCCTCTATGCCGCCGAGGAAGAGGACGAGCTGGCTGACATGGTTTCCCAAAACTTGTACATCAAGAACAACCGTGGTATGCAGCCGCCCATGACAGCCGCCGTCGACGGTGGAGTCAACCGATTCGCCCTCCAGCAGGCGATAAACATGGGTGCCGTGCCCATGAACCCATACGCCTCCGCCGCTGCTGCTCAGAATCAGATGCAGGCCATGCAGATGCAGATGGTGCAGTTGGAGATTGCTCGGCTCCAGGTATGTGTTGCCAGCCGCATCAGACGAGCGACGGGATGCTGAAACTGGTTTTCGCGTACAGGCTCAGCAGTATCAGGCTGAGCTCCTCGCACAGGCGCAGATGCAGCGCGCTGCTCAGCAGCCCCAACGCCGGTCCACCATGCCCTACATGGCGCCCGCCACCGCCGGCCCTGCCAACACGACATTCGATATGCGCTCCACCCAGGCGCGCCGCCCGAACCAGGCTGACCAGCTCCGTGCGATGCTGGGTGTCGGCATGGACGAGCAGGTCCCCATGACAGCCGCCCTCGGTGGTAGATTCGGCAGCCGCTTCGCGCCTGGTCAGTACGGCGACGAGGACTACCTGGCTTCCCCCGCCGTCCCGAACTATACCAACTCTCATTCGGGCAGCTTTGCATCTAACGGAAACCAGCTTAACGGTGGAAACGGTAACGGGAACACCCAGCCCTCCAAGTCCGACGCTGCTGTCTCTTGGAGGCGCGGTGGCAACAACTCCGTCCTCAGTGGAAACCGCTCAGTCTCTTCTCCCCTGGTCAAGATCACGCCCCCGCCCACCGAGCGCACCTCACCCACGACCAGTCCGATCAAGACGCGTCCTCCCGCTCTTCGGTTCACGCCCACGGTCTCGCAGCCCCTGAACGCCGTCGCCGTGGACCACGAAGGGGACGGCGACGATAGTTCCTCGGTCTCTTCCTCTAAGTCCGGCTCCACGCCTAGCACCCCGCGCACCGCGTCGTCGCTCAGCGACGTCCCGCCTCTCTCGCCCCGTGAGGAGGCCGCCAAGAAGCTGTACGAGGGCCTCGGCCTCGGCCGCCCGGTTCCTGCCATCGCAGTCACCGCCGCGCCGCCCCCCGTGCAGCGCCTCGTCGCGCACCCGGTGCGCCAGCCGCGCGGGCCCCCGTCGAACCAAGAAGAGCTCATGCCGAAGAACTTCGCGACCCGCAGCCGCCGCAAGGCGATCGGCACGCTCGGTGCGCTCCTCGACGCGCGCGAGAAGCGGGAGGTCGTCGAGGTCGCGTGATCCGCCCCCCGTGCTTGCTACGCCCTGCGCTGCCCCCGACCACTCCTCCGTTTGTGTGAGACGTATTGTACTATAGCTTGTCTACGACAAGGGCGATCACCGATAACACAATTCCACCCCCATTCGCTTCCGGAGGCCCCAGATTTCTCCACCCTTTCCTTTTCTTATAATTATTGACGTGCGCACACCTCTGAAACCGGACACTTTCCCTTCCCGCTTCGTATCAGACCAGCCGCCGTCCCTTACCCTCCTTCATCCACCCCCCATTCTTCATTTGTGCAGAATAACTCTAACGTCGAGGCCGCCCGTCCCCTGCGGGCGGCATCGCGAGGGCTCGAGCTTAACAGCTGTGGTTACTGTGGTTTTTTCTTTTTCTTTTCTGAGTGGACCTGCGATAGGTTGGCGAAGAGTTGCAATGGCGATTGTAATGGGAAAGGGCGCAGGGAAGCAGTGCTTCCCCAGGTCGAGAAACGGTTCACAAACCAAACCAGCAGAGGATGGGAAGGACTCGAAGAACTCTCATCCGCACACAACCTGGTCAGGAAATATTCACGTTGCGTTCTTCCCTGTACATAACACATAGCACATAATCTTTGTCTGCCATATGGACGTTTCCTGGTGAATGCGTGTGCGCCTCGACTAAAGCGAGATCATCGCGACGGCGAATCGTTGCTACAACCACCCACATATATACGCCATGGAATACAAAAGAAGCTGATGCACATAACACACCTATTTACACCTCTGTCCTACGATCGCCTTGCCGTGTTCCTGCAAAGCAGTGAGAACATGTCCAGCAGGCTAAAGCGAAAATACTGACCTGCCACTCCTCCTTACTTATCCACAATTGGTGGAACGTGCCGAGGCTCGCAAGGATACTGCCTCCCAACCACCCGCCGTAGCGACGCTCGATGGGGTTGCCCGGCGCATGAATTTTGACCTACGTGCGCAGTTAGTGATTTGGTATGTCGTACGATGCTGCGAGAGAGCTGAGACTCACGTGGGGGACGTTCCGCTGGAGCTCGGCGCTGAGCCGGTCGGCGAAGCCGGAGAGGAGGCTGCTGCCACCTGTGAGGACGATGTTCCCGAGCAGCACTTGACGGAGGTCGGGGTCGCATGCAGTTAGGGCTGTTGAGATGAGCGAAGGTATCGTCTTCGGGAGGTTCGGGTTTGTAGCCTAGGTACGTGTTGGACTTAAGTGACGGGGTTACATATCTTTAAAGATTCATTTACCTGCATCTGGGGCGTATGCGTGAAATACTGCTCCCCAACTTGGAAGCGCTCTGCACCGAAGTAGAAGTTGTAACCTGTAGGGAACTCGTAGTGTCTCGCGCCTCTCTGTGCGGCAGCTCTGAAAAAAAAAAAGCAAAAACCTCGTGAGATCACACATATTCGGAGTGTCATTATAAAATACATACTGCTCGTTCCATCCTTGATCGTGTATCCCTGCCACACTTTGTATCCATTCCTCTACCTCCTTCTCCTCGGCCCATTTACGCCATGAGTCTGTGGTCTTGGCCACTCGGTCCTCACGCAAAGTGAACCGCGGTGGTGTACCGGCATCTACAGGCTACAGTCAAGTTAGCAAACAGCTTGACTGGTTCTATAGTCAACGTACCTGTTTGCTAGCTACGAGCTGATGCGGTAACAGCTGTATTCCGGTACGGCCGGGGAAGGGTGTTACAAGTAGATGTCTGGCATGCGCATTTACAAGTGTGGGCAGCGCGGAATGAGCCAATCCTGGAAGATATGGTGAGACAATGATCTACGCAACCGGATGACGATGTTACCCTTCCGGAGAACAAAGCCGTCTACGACGGGTGTCACACTTGCAGTAGAGTGTCCAACGTCGATTACAAGGGCGGAACCTTTTCCAGCGGCAAATCTAAATGTCATATCAAGACAACAGTTGTCAGACCAAAACTTGCGCAGAGATGGGAACTCACGCGTTCAATACTCCAGTATTCGCGATATAGAATGCTGGGACATGAAACTCTTCGAACATGATTTCTGCCATGCGCTCTCGGTTCTCGGGCGTATTCCAGGCGGGCTCCGTCAAAAGGACAGGATGCTCTGCCGGAGTGCACCGCATAACATCGTTCAGGACATGGGTGAGGAGGGAGGGCACAGGGCTGAAGTCGGCAACTGCACGACGCGTTCAGTCGATCATGCGGACGCGATGCACACTCGGACGACGCACTCATGCTATTATGTACAGGGTACGCAATCTGCATGTCTTCTCTCCAGACCGACGGCCCGTTCTGACCTATGTACAGCTTGATCTTCTTCGGTGGTTTCTTGCTTGCTTCTCCGTCTTCCCCTGGTTCGCTCATCGTAATATCCTGGTCCCCCGTTTGTTCTTCCTGTTTGAACCCATAGCATGAAGGAATAATGGCCTTCGGAGTGTCGTCGCCAGCATATCCGGCGCGTATGGACGACGTTCCTATATCGACTACCAGCGCAGAGACCTCGTCTGTAAAGCGTATTAATTCGACGCGCTGCTCCATACAATAGGATTTCCGTACCTCCGCCATAATTGACCATTTTGACCGGTGGTCTTCGCTCAAAACTAGCCCTCAGCCAGATTACAGTCTATCAACAGTTAGTGTTGATAGTTATAGGAGAAGTACAAGATGTTGAATATACGGGATGGTGGTTCAGAGGGAGTAGCACTTTAAATCGAGCGCCTAAGCGACCGCTCATCTTGAATTTCGACGGCGAGTACGGAGGCTGCAAAAGAAATGCCAAACAAGGTGCCAGTCGACATAGGTTACATATCTGCATCTACGAACAGATATCCTCAAGCTGCAGACTGCAAAGGACCTCTTGTCGCGTTCGGATCGTCGACATACATAGCGTTATGGGACACTTCTGTATGTTATCCAGCTTCTGATTGGTTCCGAACGCGTATTGATTTGCTGCGTTCATAGGATAGTCGTGACCGCGGCACGTATACCACCCTCCCAGGACACCAAGGTCTTGTCACATGCTTGCGCTTTCAGCATGATACTGTGATCATCAGCGGCGACGATCAAGGTGTCCTGAAGATGTGGCGTCCCAGGGATGACCAGGTACGTCCACCTGTTTGCCGTGGAGAATTTTGATTGACGTTGGACTTTTAGTTTTCTGTCACTCTTTCACAGCGCGTGCACAGTGCAGCTGTATCTGTTTTAGCTGTGTACGGCGACATCATTGTGACAGGCGGTTCCGATTCACTCGTCAAAGTCTGGCGTATTTCCTCAAATAAGCCCGGTAAGTCTTAATTTTGGCTGTGGATCGACTGATGCTTACAGAATGCAGACGATCTGCATGAGGTTCAGGCTCTATCTCTGAAGGGAAAATATCCATTATCCCTAGCACTTACTGCTTTGCCCGGCACGCAAGGTACTTCTATATGCTAATCGAATTCCTGTTCCAGTACTTACCTTGCTTTACAGCTCTCATACTCGCGGTTGGATGTACTGACCGCAATATACAGATATTCACCTACTCCGGTAATAATGTAAGGTCTTGCGATCTATGCTGTCGATGTACTCACTATGTACCCAGTTTGTGCCCTCTGCGACTCTGTCTGGTCACGAAGATTGGGTAAAGTCCCTCGCATTCAAGGAGCGCACGTTGCTCAGCGATCAGCTGCTGCTGGCTTCGGGGTCTCAAGATGCAACCATACGACTGTGGAATATAGAACCATATCAAAAGCAGCAGAGAGAAGTGTCTGAGTCTAATAGTGATTCATTGAGCGACGAGCTGTTAGATGCGTTCGAACAGTCTCTTGGTGAGCTAGAGAATGCAGAAGAAGGTGGTCGTCAAATCTCTCTCAAACGACATATTCTCACCGTAAAGAATGAAGATGGAAGGCACGTTTTTATAACTTCTTCTAGATTTTCTTATTGATCTCGCTTATAGTCAGCAACAGTTTACGATCACATTCGATGCCTTGCTCGTCGGTCACGAAGCTGGTGTGACGTCCCTATCTTGGAGACCCCCGCTAGCTGAATTCCCGGAACAAACGCTTCTATCTACGTCCACCGATTCGTCGCTGATCTTATGGTCGCCTTCGACCGTATTTGGCTCGTCTCTAGCCGGCACGACATCTCTGTGGATCAACCGTCAACGTTTCGGAGATGTCGGGGGCCAAAGACTGGGTGGTTTCGTCGGAGGAATTTGGGGCAATAGCGGGCACGAAGTCCTAGGCTGGGGCTGGAGTGGTGGGTGGAGGCGTTGGCAGTGTTCACCGAACAAAGAACCTATAAACGTCGTCGGTGGGTCACCAGAAGAGTGGATAGAGGTCGGTGCCATCAGCGGACACAATAATGCTGTGCGGGGCCTTGCCTGGAGTCCACAAGGCGAGTATCTCATATCCAGCAGGTATGTCCAGTCAAACCTATCAGTCGAGCAGTTCAACTAATCATCGCACCAGCGTCGATCAGACCACCCGGATACACGGAGAGGTGCACAAGAACGACCCTTTGGGCGCGTCTGCATGGCACGAAATTGGCCGACCCCAAGTACACGGTTACGACCTGCTTCGAGTCTCTTTTCTGGACTCTCTTCGATTCATCAGCATAGCTGATGAAAAGGTCGCCCGAGTCTTCGAAGCGCCTCGCGAGTTTGTCGAAGTCGTGAACAACCTGAGAGTAGCCGACATCGATGTCGATGCTGTATGTCATCCTGTCTGCACACTATTCGCGATATTCATCATCATATTATAGACCGAACGGCCCTTAGCAGCGGCTGTACCCCCTCTAGGTCTATCAAACAAGGCCATCAATGACAGTAGGTGGCCCGTCAGATACCGTAGTGATTTATTCACCGAGATCTAGCACCTGCACAGGCATTCAATTCGCCCGCTTCTACTAGTCGGACTCAACGACGACCATTTGAAGGCGAGCTTGCTGCTATGACATTGTGGCCCGAAACCGAAAAGTTGTTTGGTCACGGCTATGAGGTACGCCCCATATCGAATTTATGACACTTACGACTCTACTCACTTTCGCCCACCCAGCTTATATCTCTTGCCGTATCATCTGACAAAAAGCTGGCAGCGACCGCATGCAAAGCGACCGCACCAGAGCACGCTGTAGTACGATTATACGACACAGATAGCTGGCAGCCTGTCGGCGAACCGCTTGCAGGTCATTCGCTGACTGTAACCGGTATAGCATTCAGTCCAGACGACCGATATGTTCTGTCTGTTTCACGAGACCGATCTTGGCGGTTGTTTGAGCGTCATGGTTCAGGTACGTGAAGTCTTCCGGACTTCAAGGATCCCCATGCAGATCACTTCCCGGAACCACAGGGTTTGTAACAGTAGCTGCCGATAAGTCGCATTCTAGGATCATATGGGATTGCTGCTGGGCCGCCGAAGGGGATGTGTTCGTCACCGCCTCTCGAGACAAAACGGTAGGAGACCTCATTTCTGTTCTTCACCAGTTGCGACTGAGCTATCCAACAGGCAAAAGTGTGGCCCGTACACCAGCTCGGCGTACAAGGGAAGTGGACAGCAGAAGCCACGATCAAATTGCCTGAGGCAGCCACAGCTGTCGCTCTTTCTCCCCGAGACCTCCATGGAAGGTACGGGCCCAACGCATATAACAAGTCTCGCTTCACTGACCGACAATAGGCGACGGTTGGCTATGGGCCTCGAGTCCGGAGAGATCCACATACATGTGAATGCTTTGAATTCCCCTCATGAGTGGCGGGAAGAACTGGTAATTCCATCACCGTACGTTGATGTTATTACCGACAGAGTGCACACACTAATATCGTGTTGTTATCGCATCATAGTTTCGCTCATGTCAGCCAGATACATCAGCTAGCCTGGCGGCCTCGGTTCGATGACAAAATGCAACTAGCAAGTTGTAGTGAAGATGGTACATTGAAGGTATTAGTTGTTCACACAGAACAGAGTGAATAACTACTGCCAGAACATGGGGATCGGAGCAAGAGGGGAGCGCAAGCTATCAGTAATACAGTGTAGTAGACAAGATGGGCAATGCCCACACTCGCTAGTATGGACACAGTCAGGTAGAGTGTGGTTGAAAGGGTATATAACAATGAAACAGCGCGTCGCAATGATATATATGGGAGCAAGTAGCATGGAGACGAGAGCCCGAACCAAGAGAATGGAACTGTATGGATACACGAACATTGCAGCACGTCACTGGACAAGATCACGAAGGCTCATAGGGACCTCAGGCTGGATATGTGTCAGTTCGCGATTCCATAGACGACGCGTTCAGATACCCACACATTTAATCCTGGAAAACATAGTACGTCAGCCATACACCCACATGAAATAATAGAGGAACATACTTGTAGAAGCATTCAATAGAGCGAAGCATCTCTACGTCTCCACCTGTTGCAGTCACGAAATTGATGACTACGCCTGCACGCGAGTAATTCGGCGCGATGGCTGGAGCGACACTACACATATGCGATGTCAATACAACGGGCAAGTGTGAGAAATATAAGCGAACCGATGAGCATATTCTTCAACAGCCTTCGGTAGATCTGTGTCAATCAAAAGGTGTAGATATGTCCATAACGAGGATGAAACAATGGCGTAGAGACGCACCATAATTAATGATCAGCGGGACTTGGGGCACATCGGGGGTCTTGACCACAACATCATACACGATAAGTAATTTGGTAGGCATTTGGCGCATCATTCCAGGCATAGGACTCTTGAACTTGTTGAGAGCGGCGAGTTTAGCACCACCATTCATGTCGCCATGCTACCGCAAACGTTAAAAGACGAAGTTATTCATGACAGATGACTTACGATAGGGATAGCCTCCATGCCTCGAGTAGCGAGCTTGTAAGCAACAGATTCCAGTGCTGTCATACCACCAACGTGAATTATGGCTTGAGGGACTTCCAGATCGTCAAAAATATCGGCCAATGCATCTAACTTCCATTCACGAGCCTGGGCAGTTTCAGCGCTAGAAGCAGTGCGCCCGGAGCCGATGATACCCAGACCGCCACCAGGGAGAGTCGAGTCTGCCCGACCGCCACCCGCAGTGAAGGCGAGGTACAAGTAAAATTGACGGAGGCCTCGGGTGCCCTGAGCGCTGTCCGCATGGCTGACGTTGCCGTCGCGGCGAACAAGAACACGGACTGGCTCCCTCAGCTGGATAGCAGAAGCGAGGTTGAGTACATCCTGAGGAACAGTGTTCGAAAAGAGTGCGGTCTGCCGTTCAATAGGAGGTGGAGTTGAGCTGTGGAGTTCGGGAGGGGAGGAAGCCACTGTCGACATCCTGCGAAGACTGGATGCAAGAGACGAGGTGGAACCATTGCCGTCAAACGAGGAATACAAGGAGGGAGAAGAACCACCTATGATTGGAGTACCGCCTAATGGGCGAGAGCGAGGAGGAGGCAGCAGTTTCACGATGTTAAGCACAAAGTCATGGAGGTTGCGGGCGATTAACTGATCGACCTCGTCAAGCACCAGGAAACGAACTTCGGATCCTGGAATACCTCCAGGAGACGTAAACAGTGCATGGAGCTTTTGGGGGGTTCCGCAGATGATATGAGGCATGCTCTGGTGTAACAAACGCAATTCTTGACTGAGGTCGCTGTTGGATGAAGCAGCACCGACACCTAGAGCCGAACGTACACCGATCGGGCCACCGAGATCGCGAATCATACGCTGAGCTTGAGTGGCCTGATCAACCGTGGTAGAGATCATTACAACCAAAGGGCCGCGTGCCGGTGCTTGTACCGTTGTATTAACGAGTGCCGTGTGAATAGCCGGGATCACATATGCAGCAATACGCTCCTGAGTGGGAGGAGCTTGCGCAATAATGTCGGAACCACGGAGCAAGAACGGCAGAGCGCGTTGCTGTATCTTGTTCGGAGGACCCACGCTAAATGTCCGATGTCAGAGTCTAGGTATGTGCTTCGCTGCAGAGGCCCAAGGACTTACCCAAAAGAACTCAGTGAACGCAAGAGATCAGGCGCGAGAGATAATTGCTCCCACTTCGAGATAATTGGTCCGCTATCACGCGGCGTGGTGGGTATGGTGTCTGTCTGTAATGACAGGTCAGAGAACGCACGTCTGGAGTAAGTCGATACGTACGACGGCAGAATCACGACGTAGAAGACTTGTCACGGATCTTCGCTTGTCTCTAAAGCCTGTGTCCGCTCGGCCTAGAGAGCCAGTTGGAGAATCGGTGGTACGAATTGGAATATCGAGGTTTCCTGTGGACCATGTCCGCATAGGCGGGCCGGGAATACGAGGTGTGGTTCGCATTTCCTGTCTGTTTGAAATACCATTATTCAAACCTGGGAGTACGTTGGCCAAAGATTGTGCTACGCCACGTCCAATAAAGTCAGGCTGTTGGGCGATTGGCGCTGTCATCAAAGGCGTCTGCAGGCCCGAATTGCTCTGTAACTGCTGCGTTTGCGTTTGCACCGCGAACAGATGATCAACCGAGGTAGATAGAGAGGACAGCCTGTGCGAAATCAGTGACACGTCCTCAGGTGGTGCAGCCTGATTGGGCGCAATATTGCCAGCGATGGACGCGCGAGAGCCGTTGATACCGTTTAGAGCAGACCTCGAGAAAGAGGGCGTAGCTGACGAAGCGAAGGGGTTTCGGAACTCGGGCGGTTCGTTAGCGGGCGGTCCGTTGACCGCAAGGGAGCGTTCAACTAGCATGTCCAGCTTGCGATTGACATCACCGAGGTTTCTTTGGATTTCACGGGTGGTGAGTTCCTGTTGCGCTATACGATCCAGGACTTCCCGCATGAATGGAGAGGATCGAAGTTGTGCATCGAAACTGGTAGACAAGTCCACGCTGGCGGCGAAGACACTGCTTGAATCGAGTGACGACGCTGGTGATGATGACATGATATGAGTCGGCACCGTGTTGAAAGAAGATGTCCTAGAGGTGATGTCTACAGCCACGGGAGGAGTGCTGAGGCGGTCCCGCATGCGAGTTTGCATGCCCTGGAAAAATGGTACGTGGTTGATGATGCTGGCGGTCCCAGGAGTATCTTCGACGTCCTGTGGTACTTCCATGATGGCAGACATACTTGAATCTCTCCTCAGTATAGGCCTTTGTATGATGTTTGAACCTCTGTCATTATCGAGTTGATTCATTGCCGGAGATAGGCGAGCTATCTCAGCAGCAGTGTGATACTCTCCCACCGCCCCGACAAAGCGATCGCGGTCGCCTTGGGGGGGACTGGGCGACGATTTGTTCGATCGATAGTCAGTGGGCGATATGGACAGAGAGGAAGAGTGGAATTGGTCGTGGTTGATGTGACGCTGGAGGCCGAATCCAGGGCCTCTATTATCTTCATCCCTGCCAAACCCTCCTCCGCCAGGGAAGAAAGGGGTAGATGCAGGATTCAACGACGGACTCCCCGACATGCTGTCCATGTAAGTCGACAAGTCTCGAGTTTGCTACGGCACTGGGAGGAGATGAGCGATGTCGATGATTTCCGGCGCGAAACATACCTCTCAATCTTGAAGACTCAGTACAGAGGTTCCATCCAGCGGTAAAGGAGGGGAAAAGGGTGGAAGATGGCGAGCTTCAACGGGGAGGCCGCGATGAACTCGTCGGGGCCACAGTGGTTTCGACCAGCGCGCCAGCGGTGAGTGTTTCGCGTCAAGGCGTCAAATCAGTTGATAGGCGTCGTAGACAGTCAACAAACCATCAACAGTGTGTCAACAATAGGATATACAATAACGCAGGTATCGCAGTGTGGTAGGGTTACATACATGTCTCGTACATTGACACGTAGAGTGATGGTATAGAAGAGAAGAGCAGATACGGAAAGATAGAACATCGAAGACCTAGATGATGTTAGATGCCAGGGAACACCTCTCTCAGCAACGCAAGCTTAGTCTGGGTGAAAAAGTTTCTAGACGTCAACAATGGATCGACCTTGTCCTTCAGGTCGGGCTCGGTACGGTCGATTGTACGCTTTCTAGTAGTGTTCGTGAGTAGGCAGATCCAGCTGAGCCTACTGCTGGCTTACTTGATCGTGGTGTAGACCTTCTGTAGTGACGTTTGCTGTTGTATCGGCTGAGGTTTCGAGGGGTTGATGACCGACAGAAGGCGAGCCTGTGCGCGAATCTGAGGAGTATGAGCATGATGAACCGAAAGCCCACGTAGAATACGCACCTCCACCTCCTGGCCGAACAGCATCTTTCCATCCGCACGTAAAGCCTCTGGGACGCCTAAGGGATCGTAAAATCTCACAGATGCGTACACAACATTTCCGGCTGCTGGTATCAATCCATTTCCTCGCGCAAGTCGTATCGTTACATCGCTTACGCGTGCGTACTTCCTAAATTCCTGCATGAGCTGCTCCTCGGTGATATTTGAACGTAGCTAATGTGCTAGTCAGCAAGGGCTAAACGTTGTAGAAACACAATCTCACATTGCCAACCCAGATAGTCTTAGTGGGATATTTCTTCTCAGCCTCCTGCCGACGTAGCTTCAGTCTGTGCTCTTCTCGGGCCTTCCGTCCTTTGGCTCTCATAAGCCGTGCCTCCTTCTGTTGTCGTGCTCGCTCCTCGGCCTCCTGGCGCTGTTGTTCATTCCTCCGCTTGGTCTCGTTGCGAGCTCGTGTTGCCTTCGTGTCGCGTGGTGGCTAGAAAGAGAAGTCAACATCATCGTTGCCCTACCATCGTAAGGACTCACGTTGGGCCGTATGATGGGTACGTTGTCGACCCATGAACCCGGACAGCGGAATTTAACCATCGGCGTAGACCAAGATGTGGTGAAAGAACAGAGGGAGTGTGTGGAAGGATTTGATGGTCTCTTGGTTCTTGCCTCTTCTTTTAAAGACCCTCGACGGCCAATACGTACAATAGTGGTTCATAAGGACAAGAA
Source organism: Pleurotus ostreatoroseus (assembly GCA_005298045.1). Classification (NCBI taxonomy): domain Eukaryota; kingdom Fungi; phylum Basidiomycota; class Agaricomycetes; order Agaricales; family Pleurotaceae; genus Pleurotus; species Pleurotus ostreatoroseus. The sequence continues at coordinate 40,671 of SWBT01000582.1, read as the reverse complement.
GCGCCATGCCGAACAACGACCTATGGTCTTCAGAATGGAGAAAGTCGGAGCATCTTCCTGGCCCTGGTGCCACTGACCAAGTTGAACTTGACAGCCCCAGAATAGTTGTAGCAACGCCACGTGGCGAAAGCGAGGACAGCCGATTGGGCGTCTGAGCACTTCGCTCGACGACTTGATGTCGACCACCACGTACCGCGCCATTGTGCGCGAGCTGAACAAAGCTGTGAGCACTGGAATATTTGGTTTATAGCTGAGACTCATCAGTAGCTCGTTCTAGTCTGTTTCCGCACCGGCGGTGCGTAACGGAGCGATCTTGGTTGGTTTTCGCTCGCTGTTCGAACAGTGCCGTACTGGAGGCGCAGCGGAGCAGTTTGACCATGATATGCAGAATGCGTTGACATTCCTGCACTCTCAGAGGATGCATAAGGTGCGTCTCACCACGCATCACATATCCACCCCTCCTCAAGCCATCTATTTTCAGGAGCTCTTAGAGCGTTATAACCCGTTGCACGACTTGACAGCGGAGGAGAGGATCAAAGCTACTGCACGTCGTGTCGGCTTGGACATGCCTATAAATTCCGACCGCGAAAATAAAAATTAGATTGGACACGATTTTGTTGACTGAGTTTGGCGTACGCCAGATGACAGTGAGATTTGACCGACCCACCTCATTCCAACGCAGGCGCCTACGCTCACAATCTGACAATCCTACCCTTGCTATAAAGCCTGTAGAAAAGGCAAGGAAGTCTATTCAAGGTGTTGACGTAGACATTCCAGCATAATACATTGTACTGTACCTCGGGGAGTACAAATGATACATCTACAATACCAAATACCAGGCTGCAGCGGAGTGCTGAGATCTTGCCTGGGTAGTTCCTTCAGGGCTTCGTTGCTTCGTTGTCCGCGACTTTCAATGGAGAGTTAGGCTGCAGCCGCCACTAGTCATTCATTCTGAAGGTGCCTCCCTGTATATACGCTAGATTGTCAGTAACCGCCGTGAACATGAGGTTAGATGAGACTTATGATGTATAGTACGTTATTACACCTGTAGAAAGACAAAGTCACGACCAAAGAAGATCGGTTAATGAACCGGTAGTACGTACCGAATGAAAACTTCGCCGAGGGCACCGTTTGATTTGCCATCCTGGAACTCCTCGGTGTTCGCCAGCTGTAACATATTCAGGATAATGTAGACACAAAGCGTAGCTTTAAAACACACCTGCAAGTTCATGTAGCCATCCGTCGAGACCAGGAACCCTTTGTACTCTAATCCCCATTTCAGCCTAACAAACACGGGCTTGCCAGTCAATTCCTGGAGGAAAGGCTTAGGGTTGACAGGGTTGACCTAGATAAAATACAACAATCAGCTTCATTGCCACAAATAACTGGTGGGGGGCACGAAGTGTAAACACACGCACCGCAGACATGGTGGTCGGTGAACAAGGAACACGTGCGGATGGGAAAAGCGCGCAGAGTCTCCTCGCTTCGCATATATAGGCGACCTCCCAATGCAGCGCCGTCGACCGGTGCGACCGCTCTCTCCTTTGCCACTCTTACCCATAACGTCTCCTTCCGCCTTCTACGATGTCAGACGGAGAAGGCCATGGCGGTCTACCGCCGAACGACGATGATCTTTCCCTGCCGAAAGCCACCGTCGCCAAAATGATTACAGGTGCGCTTTACATTGGCTTTACTAGTTTTCACTGCATTGTCGCGTCTCCTAACCTTATTTGTGCAGAGTTATTGCCCAAGGACGTCGTATGTGCAAAGGAGACGCGTGACCTCATCATCGAGTGTTGTGTAGGTAATGAACAACCAATGTTGGTCGACAGAAACAGGAATTGACCCCTCTTCAGAATTCATACACCTAATATCCTCAGAAGCAAACGAAATTTGTGAGCAAGAATCAAAGAAGACTATTGCACCGGAGCATATTATATCCGCTCTTAAGGTGGCTACCCTATCAGGCTGCCTGGTGTAGATTTATCTCACAAAGCTGTCCTTCGTATAGCGGCTAGGCTTCAACACATTCACGGACGAAGTCGAAGACGTCTTGAAGGACCACAAACAACAGCAGAAGGTATGCTACGCCCACAACCTTTCCGCCGTCTGATTCACATTTGTTCTCTTAGGATCGTGAGAAGAAGGTCTCGAAGTTCGAACAGTCCGGACTTACAGAGGAAGAACTTCTTAGACAGCAAGAAGAGCTATTCGCTGCCAGCCGAGCAAAATTCCAATCTCAGCAGTAATGATATGTACTTTTTTGTGAGGGGACCGACACGTCAGATATGCCTCTGTTTCATTTATTTTGGATGGTATTGACTCTATGTAAGATGAACTCTGCTAGCGTACTGCAATGAGCTCCTAATTTGTGTCTATACTACGTTTGTATCCATTAGCTTCTTTAGTCTGCTTTGCGGTGTTTCTCCGTTCCAGAGCTCTACAATCTCTCTGGACTTGTCTTCGTGTAGTGTGAACGTGGGGAGCCCATCTTGCTCTATAATGTAGGAGGCCGATACCGTAGCGTATAATGTAGCTGATAGCCAGTGGGGTGAGCAAACAAATACCTCGGATATTGCCTCTAGACTGTATTCACCTTTGTAGACATCCCCATCAGAATAATGCAGACCGGCAGCTAATCCTCCCAAGAAAGCATTACCAGCACCTTCCGATTATCAGTAATGTCGCGAACGAATTATGGCAAGGTTGACGGCATACCTGTAACATCAACAACCTTATGTGCTTGATCCTCTTTCCAAAATGCGGGTATCCACTGTCCACCTTTTGCTCGTGTCGCCACGTACGCGCCCAATGCCCCACTGCGGATTATCACCGCTCCCTCGCCATTGACACCAACGCCGTAGTCTAGAAAGCGTTGGCAAGCCTCTTCTACGTTAGACTTGCTTGGGGGCTGGAGTATCGAGAGCAGCGAGAGTGCTTCATCTGCGTTTGGACTGCCGCGTGTTCAGCGCATATTCTGACGATCGAAGATAGATACGTACCTCAGTATTGAGAGGGATGGAAGGACCTCTAACAGCGCAGATAGCTCTTCGGGGACACATCTATCCTGGCTTTGCGGCTACATGAATGTATGTTATAGCCAAGGTGACTGGATGCTCACGGGTATCGGCTCATAGATGGTAATCGGTCTCCATCCTGATCTTTCACGGACCTCGGAGAGAATTATCGCAGCGCGCGATGGGGAACATATAAAATGCAGCATCTTCGGAAGATCGAAGTCGGTGCCGATAAGGTCCTTGGGTGTAATGCGCACTCGTGGTGTCAAGTAGCGAAACCTGATGCGACAGTCAGTCAAAGGATACTTATATTCGATAATTCTGTCGCGAACTAACCCTCTGATGTCACCTCTATATTCATTCAAGGCTCTCGTGGTTCCGCGCGAAAAGTCGTCGCGATAAATCCACATTTGTTTCCCATACTGATCCAGGGCCGTTTGTATGTAGGGCGGAAAATCATGGCCTCTGTCAACAATCATCCCAACCTCGTTGGGGGGAAGCCTAGTAAGGGACCAGTCATCGTATCAGTACAAAGCTGTCCACATGGCCGGACGGTTGAATGATACCATATACGCGCTCCAATGATTGCATACGTGCCCCCGCCACCTATCTGTGCAGTAATTTAGTTAACGCACGAGAGTGAAGATAATCAGCGTGAATACTGACCTGCTCAGGCAATGTTCTTCCAGTAGGCTGTCCATCTTCGTCGAGATACGAGAATTCGTCGATAATGAACATACCCAAGCTCATGAATTGACGGTGTTTACTGTCTGATCCATCCCGTACCGATTCTCCCATGACGATGATACAGACAGTAATGATATCAAGCACGCTTTGACGGTAGTGATGAGCGGGATGAGCAATGCGCGTCGGTCTTGCGCGAATCGTTATCTCAATCGTTGATGGCATCTAGATTTGATGGATGATCGCAGTTGTGGCCCGCCACCGCGGCGTCGCTTCACATCTTGGACCGGAGCTCGTTAGACACCCCGAACAAGGCTGAACCTCGTCCGCATCCTGCCATGCAAGTATGGGCCGCAACATTCGACGTGAACTCCGTAGACCAACTAGATGACGTATGTCGCTCTCGAGTCGCACAATTCTTCGCACGTCAGCTGTGAAACCAGACTTACAAGCAGGGATTGCCCCTGCTCGACCGCAATGCCAGGGAGCGAGTAGAGAGGTACTATCAGAGAATAGACAGCTGGCGTGAGTTATTCTGTTGCGTCAACTACGATTTGGAATCTCACTTGCTTCAGGAGGACTTGTCGGTAGTTTGTTAATCAGGACCTTGCTACATGACCGGGGCATTCCTTTGCGTTCTGCGTCATTTGCTACGACACCTGAACGCAAACCGTACTTGGTAAGTATTGTGATTCTTGATATCTAACCAATTCACGAACACGCAACACAGACCTGTCAAAATCTCCTCAGCGAGCCCCTAGGCTTCAATATAACACACGACAACGGTCTCGTCGCGATGGCTTTTGCCAGCGGTGCAGACTTGCATCCGGACCCGCCCGCATACAGAATAGGTATCGATGTGATGCTATTGCAGCTTCCCAGGGGTACGACATACGCGTACTTCGTAGAGACCGTAAGCGATCAGGTGAGCATGCACCCTCCCACCCCGCCGTCAGACTCACGCTCACATGATGGCCGTGTAGCTCACAGACCTTGAACGAGGAATACTATTAACCCACCCGCCCCTGGAACCTATCGAGGCGCTACGGCGATTCTATCTCATTTGGACTCTGAAGGAAGCGTACACTAAGGCGCTTGGACTGGGCCTCGGGTTCGACTTCAAGCGCATCGAGTACGATGTAACGCGCGGAGTCGTGCGTATAGACGGCGCGCGTCCGCATGGCTGGGAGTTCGTTCGCTTTGAAGTACAGAGGAAGGAGGACGCGTACGTAGGCATAGTGGCGAGGTACATCGGCGAGAAGGACAACGGCGAGGGCGAGTGCGCCGTCGTAAGTCGGCCGCCCGGGGAGTGGCTCAAGGTTTTCGACGCTGGTCAATTTGTTCAGCGTGCTGTTCAGCAACTGAAATAAATGCTCTGATTGAAAGAAACTTCAATCTGTCCCACTCTTTCACATTCTCAAGGCAACGATGAGACGCGTGGTGCACGTGACCTCATTTGCAATAGAACGCGCCGCGGCGCGAGGCAAGTGGCCACTCAATTTCTTTTTCTCTAACCCCTAGGGTCTTGAGCACATCGAGCACATCGAGCATCCTCTAGCCACATTTTCTAACCAAATTACTACCAGAATGCACAGACGCATGGGCTTCGAATCTATGATGGGCTTTGGCTCGTCCATCTCGCAAGAATCTCTGGACAAGTGAGTGTCCCGCTACCTCATTTTTACGTATGGATCCGTCAACTAAATGACCTCGCGCCCAAGTCTTGATATCGCAGAAGACCTATGCAGGAGACGCAGACCCAGAGAAGCCGTTCCATACCTCCAGAAGGCGATGAAAGACCCGCGAAACCTGGACGCCTGGGTGCAGGCGGCCTTCCTGGCGCCGAACCTGGACGAGTCGATGGAGACTTTGAAGTTTGCCGAGGAGCAAGGTGAGAATATTTTGTCATGCAGTGCTCAATGACGGAGAGCACGCACTGATACACGCCTCTCCTCGTCGTACACAGGTCGTAAGCTCTTGAAGAAAGATCTCGGACCCGACTGTTTTGACGATGACGGCGACGTCGTTCCACATTTTTGGGGCATGATCGAGACCCGTCCCTATATGCGCGTTCTGCAGGCCCAGGTCCGTATCTGTATGGAGAGCAAGCAGTACAGCAAGGCCGCGTACGTACTCCCGCACCCTTTGTCTGGCCGCTCGATCCTCACCCTTTGATTCTGATCATGGTTTGCCGCCTTCAAATTCCCATGCTCATACAGCGACGTCTCCAAAGAGATGCTGCGCCTGTGCGAGAGCGACAATCTCGGTCAGCGCGACCAGTACGGCACGCTGCTGATGCTCGGTGGCCGCCACACCGAGGCCCTTTCCTGGATGCAGGCCATGCTCGACAACGACGGCTATCCGCCGCGCGGGGAGACGCCTCCGCCGTCGCAGGAACCGCTCTCCGCGGAGCGCATGAAGGAGCAGCGGTTCACTAGGGCGGAAGTCCTCTACTCGTCCGCACTCGCCGCGTTCCGCCTCTGGGGCGACTGCGAGCTCGCGCGACAGTACCTGCTCATGGGCGCCCAGCTCAACCCGCAAATTCTGATCAAGATTTTGGCGAAGATTGACCGTCCGAGTACGTCGCGCCCTTCTTGCACGCATCCTATTACTCTATTTGACTCCCTGCCTCGTTTGTTTTCTGCCACGTCTTCTCGCGCCCGCGCTGACGAACCCAACGGAACGTTCCAACGAAACGAACACATCGCCCTGATGATGCTGATGACGAACGACGACGATCCCTGACGTCTGACTCACCGCGTCTCCCTCCCGCCCCGTCTCAAATTCTGGTCTTTATTTCCGATAATCGCCAGAAAACTTGTACAGCGGCCCCCGGTCGAGCAACAGCACCGAAGACGCGCACGACTACCTCTGGATAGCGCAGGACGCGTGGATGGCGCCGGACGTGTGGGCGTGGGCGAACGCGCAGGAGGCCGCGCGCGTATGTGCGCTGAAGCGCTGCTCGCGCGAGGGCTGCGACCACACCGAGACGCGTGCGGCGGAGTTCAAGCGCTGCAGCGCCTGCCACCAGGTCGTCTACTGCAGCTCGGGCTGCCAGAAGCAGGACTGGCCAGCTCACAAGTCGGGTACGTGGCCTGGGCTTTACTCTTTCGTTCACTCCTTCTCGAATCACTATGTTCCATGTCCGGTGGCTCGATGGTTTGATGGCTCGGTGCTTGGACTGCTTTTCGATTCGTGCCCCATCCCTTTTTCTGCATCTTAGCTTTCGCATCTTCCATCTCTTCACACCTTCATATCCTCGTTCGTTCCCTTCATTTGCCTACACATCTTCCATCTCGTCCATGCCACCTTTTCCCTGTCATGGCAGCCCTCCCGATCGCCACTTGACCGCCCGTGGCCCGCTCACGAGACCGCGCGCGCCAGTCGACGCGTCCGGGGATCGTGCTGCACTGTATGAGGCTGTATCACGGGCGACTGCACGCCCTTCGTGCCCATTGAGTGCGGAACCTTGGCTAACTGCGCTTTGATGCGGATGCTCCCCTCCTCCCTCCCCGTGCCCTGAGTCTTGTCCTTCTGCCTCGTCTTCCTCTGAGCATCCTGCGTGGTGCCAATATGCGTCGTTCGTTCGTTGCCCCAATTCTCGAGTGATTTCCCTCGCCCTCATCCGTCTCATCCTCGCTCCACATCCCTTCTGTCTTCCGCCCCACCTTACCCTCCTCCACTCTTTCTGACCCTACTTTCGTCCGGGCCCTGAGCATCGACCCATCGACCCATCACCGTCTCACTAATTCACATTCACATGCCTCCCCCACCCCCTTCTTTCCGCCTCCCTGACTAACTTTCCGATAACGAGCCCCACCGAATACGCACACTGATACTGATACTGATCGCCATCACCCGTCCCTTCTCTTTCCGCAGACTGCAAGCGGCGCGCGCAGATGAAGGAGTTCGTCCGCTCGATCGTCACCGGCAAGAACGCGACCAACGGCGGCGCGCGCCCGCCGATCCCGACTGCGGCGGCGGACTTTGCGGCGGACGGCAGCAGCACGACGCGCTTCTTCTAGGTTGGTTCTGCGGTCTGGACAGCTGGGCAGCTGGATAACTCGATGAATGTCGCATGCCGAGTGTCGAGTGCCGAGTGTCGATTCCATCGACGGTCGTATATTGCATTCTGACGGAACGCTCGATATCCAGCCTCATTTCCCGCTTCGCCCTTTCCAGCCGTCGTTTCCCAGATCCTCGTCCGCTCGATCTCAGCCGCCCGCTCTCGGTTCCTCGTTCCCAGCTTCCTCTCCTTGTACTGTGCGCCCCAGTCTTCGTCTCCTGCTTCGTCTCCTGCTCCAGTGTCCAGTGTACAGTACGATACTTCTCAACGCCTGCCGACTCCAAATGACAATAAGCCATGACCGCGCGCTCCCTGTCTCCCCGCTTCACACCGCAGACCGACCTCTCGCACTCTTCCAAGACCCGCTTGGACAAGTCCAACGGCTGTACAAGCACTCTCTCGTGTCACATGCCTCCCAGGCACCCTAATCCTACGCACGCCTTGATCGTGTACATGCACAACGCGATCGGCCCCGATGCTCATATCGATCCCATCTCACCCACGCAGGGTCATGCGCACGTCTGCGCTCGAGGGATCGGACGAGGCGAAGTGGAGTGCGTTCGCAGCGGTGCGACGCGCGACGTGCTACGTACTACGTGCTATTGAGTTCGCCTGGGTCTGTGCCCTGGCGTGACGCGGTGGCGCGGTGGCACGCTCGCACGGCGACACGGCGGGCGTGCGTGCTCGCGCTCGTGCCCCTGCCCGTGTGTGTGGCACATGCGCCGTGACCGTACGGTGGCACTGCCGTGCGCGCATCCCCACCCACGTCCCCTGCAAGTCCAAGTTCCAAGGCCCCAGGGCTTCTGTTCGGGCCCCGCGCATATCGTAGCGCGTCGCGGCGTGGCGTGGCGTATCGTCGTCTGTACCTGGCCGGCGAAACATCGTGACTTTCCAGCTCCCGCCCGGCTGCGTGGCTCGCCTTGGCTTCATTTGCGGCTGGACTAGCACATGCAGCGTTAGCTCTGCGCTCGTGTCCTCGTTCATGCTGTATAGGCATTGGCCAGCTGTAGTGCGATGCAGGCCACGATACAGACTGCGCCCGCGTCCGTGCGCGACTTCGAATTCTCTGCGTTCTCGCGTCTTCTGTGTCGTCTTCTGTTACAACGAGCGGCCGTGTCTAGTGATTCAGACTACTGGGGAGGTCTTCCCCATACTGCCGGCCATCTCGCGCAATAGGTCGCGGTCATGGGACGCGACACGATCCTGGCGCGGACGATCGCTCGGGCGTCACCCACGCGTGTCGACGCAGCCCGTTCTCGTGTGCTGGTACTACAAATGGCGAGGAGCTTTCAGGATCAAGAACGCGGCTCTGAGGTCTGAGGTCTGAGGCTCTGAAGCTTGGAGCGGAATGGCGGACGGAGTCCGCTCAGATGCGCGATTAATCGCGGGGATGTACACGATAATCGACTGTCAATGGGGTGCTGGTGAGACGTGCTAAAGAGCAGATGACTAGACAAGTAGACAAGAGCACCGCGGCCGTACGGGGCGTCGTCGTCTTCAGAAACGCAGGCGAATACTTCCAGATCTCTGATGAGGATCTGTGTCGTATGCGATCCCGCGGGTCGCTCGACGATCGCGTTCATTGAGACTCTGCCGCAGTCCACGGGTTCAACTTACAGCACTGTAACGTCCGTGCCAGGCTGAGCGTCCGGTGGCTCTGATACCGGTACCAGTTAGGCTGCATTATGGTCCTGATTATGCACGTCGACTAAGCTCGAGCTAGTACTACAAATTATGAGGAGCGCGAAGCACGAAGCCGACGGGCGAAGGACGCGAAGTGGAGTAAAGGCGCGATCGTGCGAGTGATGGGACGGGGCGAGATGAGATAGACACGAGGGGGCAAGCCGTACGATGAGAAGACGGGTATGCGAGGCTGCAAACAGATAATGATATGTATGTGGGAGGAGGAGGATATTGAGACAGCGCGTACGGTACGGTACAGTATGCGTAGGCGTATGCGTACACTAGCTAGCGGCGATAGAGAAAAATCCGGACGTATATGTACAGTAATATATACAGTATGCAGAGGGCAGAGTGCAATAAGTATGCGGTATATACAGTATGTTCCCCACAAAAACCCAAGAGACGTGTTAAACAGGAAAGGAAACAGACGATGCGATGTCGATGGTATGATACACGATGCGATGAGACGAGCGGCGCGACTGTTCATGTCATGCTATGCGAAAATATTTTAGGTGTATGTTGCGATGTATGCGACTGGCGGTGCGTTTGCCGATGTCGTTCGTGTTCGTGTGGAGTCGGTATCTTGTCCCCTAACCAACCCAAAGGCGAACCAGATAGAGATGTGAGGACACGGAGGCGGGGTCAAGGAGAGCCGGGGAAGCTACAGTGGGGCGTCGGGTGGGGACGATCTGCGGCTTCGAAGAGGCAAAACCGCCTTTGGACTCTCGCCTGCCCCGCCCGAGTCTTCAAAGCTTCACTTCAGCCTCAGCCGCGGGCACCGACGAAGCGGGCGGCGCAGATCCTGATGCGAAGCTTGTAGCCAGATCCTCAGAGCCTCCTGAGCGGGCACGCGGCCGTCCTTCGCTCTTCGCTCTTCGTCTCGGCCCCAATCCTCGGTGCCAGTCGGTAATCGACGCACAATCCCGTGCGCGTGCTTCAGCCTCCGAGTCCGTCTCAGCCTCAGCCTCAGCCTCAGCGTTCCTCCCTGCCTCGCTAGCCCCGCCAATCTCGAGCTCGAGGGCCCGCATCTCAGTACGCCCACTCCATGAACGCCTCCGCAAAGTCCTCCATGCCCACCCCCGCGCCGGGCCCCTGCGCCTCGAGCAGCGCGAGCGGCGCCGCGCGCGGCGTCGGCGGCGGGGTGAGCCATTCGGTCTTGCCCTGAGCGATCGCGTGCGTGCTTCCGAGACGAGTGTGTCCCTGGGCTACTGGGCAAGACGAGTTTGAAGCGGATGAGGATGAGGAGGCAGAGGAAGAAGGCGGGGGCGGGGGCGGGGGCGGGGACGGGTGCCGCGGGCGGAGGACCCAGTGCATGCCCGAGAGCTCGAACGTCTTGAGCGCGGGGAGCGCGCAGAGGGCGCTCGTCTGTCGTCCGTGTCGTCGTCGTCCGCAGCGCGTCGTCCGCAGCGCGTCGTATCGTGTAGCGTACGCCAATCCAATCCAATAGAATAGAATAGAATAGAATGACCCAATAGAAAAGAAAGCACGTATTCAGTCAGCGGCGCATCCCCGGACGAACCCTCTCAAAGAGAGGGGAGAAGACGAGAGGACTCACCACATCGGGCGCCTCCCAGAGGGCGCAGGTCGTGATGACCTGGAGGTGCACGACGGCGGGGCACGCGGCCGCGAGGGCGGCGACGAGCGCGCCGGGGGGCGCGGAGGTGAGCGCGCTGAGGGTGTGGATCGAGGCGAGGGCGCTGGGTTGGTGGGCGTGTGCGTGCGAGGTGGGCTGAGACGAGGACGAGAACGAGGACGAGGACGGGGTCGATGAAGACGAGGACGATGATAAGTGCACGAGCGCGTCGACGTCCGCGGGGGCGAGGTCGCCGGAGAGGTGGAGCGCGGCGAGCGGGCGCGCGGGGAGGAGCTGCGGGAGGAGGTGCGCGGGGCCGGTGTAGCTCGCGAGGCGCGGGAGGGCGGTCGCGGCGAGCGTCGCCGTCGCCGTTCCTGTCCTTGTTACTGCGTTGTTTGCCCCGGCTGCAGAAGGCGAGGGCGAGGGCGCGGCGTCGGCGGCGAGCTGGAGGGCGCGGAGGTGCGGGGTGCGGGCGAGGAAGGCGGCGGTGGGGGCGTCGAGCGCGAAGGCGCAGGCGAAGCTCTCGAGGCGGTCGTACACTGGTTCCTCAGAGGATGGGGATGGCGACGGGGACGGGGACGCGGGTGGGGCGAGGACCCAGCTCGCGCGCGCGTCGACGTTGAGCTCGAGCGAGACGAGGCGGTGCATGCCGTGCACGGCGCGCTGGAGCTGCTCGTAGTACTCTCTCCCGTTCTCGGCGTCGGCGTCGCAGTCGTCGAGGCTGAGCGAGAACTCGCGGACGAGGGCGGCGAGGTGCGGGTGCGCGGCGAGGGTGGGGACGACGGCGAGGTTGCGGGCGAAGGACGAGGCGGCGAGGGCGCGGTAGAGGCGGGCGGCGGCGGCGGGGTAGAGGGGCGCGGCGGTGCGGGCGAGGGCGGCGAGGGTCGCGGGGGGCAAGGGGGCGAAGATGGCGTCGAGGAGCTCGGCGGGGAGGGCGACGAGGGACATGGCGACGATGACAGAGGATGTCGACGCTGTACAGTGGGCCTGGATGTGTGGGATTTGCAGGGTAAGAAGAGTCTGCAGTCAGAGGCCGGCTGGGGCTGGGGAGAGAGTGAGTTGGAAGGCGGTTTATATGTATTGTGTGCACAGGCGGGACAAGCCAGAGGGCGAATCATGCGGAAGACAGCCAGGGCGTTTCGACGGCGGAGAGGCGCGTGCGGGCAAAGCGTTTGCGAAGCTGATCAGATGCATCAGTGCGATGGTTATACACAGCTGAGATCAGGGCGATTCGGATGGCGGTCGATGGGGACATGAAGAAGGCGAGCAGAGCTTGAGCAGAGCATCTTCGCCGCAGTGCGTCCCAGCGAGCTATTCTTTGCAAACCCTGCCCCTGGGCGTGGCTCATCAGAACGTGCCTGCTATCGATGCGCGCCCAGCTAAGCCAGAGAGTGCCCCCTCTCTTCGGTGGAGAACATCAGCTGGCGGGAGAGGGAGCCACTGCTGGACGTAAACGACGGCCTGGCAAGCGGAGGATGGCGCAGGCACCGACCGGCGAGCGAAGGCAGGCGATGGCCCCTCGACGGCGCCGGCGAGCTAGGCGGCGCCACGTGCGCTAGGTTACCGGACTCGCGATCACCGGCGAGCAAGCCAGTCCCCAGCCCCCCCTCGGCATTCTACCCCTCCTCTTCCTCCCCCGTCCTCGCGGTTCAGCCCACTCCATCCACCCACTCCGCACCCGCTGCACCGCGATGCACAGGCTGCCGCGTGTCGTCCTCCGCACGCCACGGCGCGTCCAGTTGGGCGCGAAAACGAGATGGCTGCAGAGCAGCGCGGCGCGTGCGCAGGAGGCGGCCGGGGACGACCAGCGTGCGCCCCCGCTCCGCGCCCACACCGGTGCGTCCTCTCCTCGCTCTACTGACGTGTACTGAAGTCGCGTTTAGGACCCTTCCCGGCACGCACACACCACGCCGGCATCCTCTCCGCCCAACACGCCGGCCAGCCCGTCGTCCTCACCGGCTGGCTCCTCCCTCCCCGGTAAGCTACCCATCCTCCTTGCACCGGCCCCGGCATCCTAAGCTTACCACTCTTCTACCCCTATGCTTACGCTCGTGCCTGCGGTGCCGATCCCCGCGATCGAAGCAAGCTCGGGAAAGGCTTCCTCTTCTTCCCCCTCCGCGACCCCCACGGCACCGTCCAGCTCGTCGTCGACGCCCGCACCCTCGACCCCGCCACCGTCGCCGCCATGCGCGACACCCCGCCCGAGAGCACCGTCTGCGTGCGGGGTACTGTGCGTGAGCGGCCGGAAGGGCAGAAACGCCCGGTGCGTGTCGTTCGTTTCGTTCATTTCGCGCATTTCACTAGGTTGGAGATGCTCGATGCCGCGTTGTGCCCCTCGACCTGCCTTCGTCATCCGCGATCTGCACCCTCTTTGGCTGTGGTGCCAAATCACCGGCCCGCACGGTCGTTCACTCGATCCACTCGCCCTTCGCGCGTTCGCGCTCTCTTTCATTCCGGCCTCTCATTCGTTCATTCGCCTATTCCCTCATACATCGCTCGTTGCACCCTCGCGCCTCCCGCATTCTCATCCCATCGCTCGCGTTTGCATTCGTATTCGCGTTCTGAGTTCCGAATTCTAGTCCTATTCTTACATCCCTCTTTGCACCCACGTTCTCCTTGTGGTCCCAACATTCATGCCGACGCTGACCACCCTCCTTCCTCGCTCCCACAGACCCCCGCAGGCGACGTCGAGCTCGCCGTCTCCGCCTTCCTGCTCCTCAACCCCGCGGACCGCGCGCTCCCGTTCGCGCCCTCGGACGAGCGCAACCTCGTGAGTGCCCGCGCTCTCGTTTCCACTTCCGTTCCCCGTTCCCCGTTGCGCGTTGCGCGTTGCGTTTGGGTGTTCGGAGCGTACCAGGACGGATGCAGCGCGCCGCGCAAGCCCCGCCAGGTACTCTTCCGCTCTTTGCGTTCGTGCTCGCTCTCACATCTGTCTCCGTCTGTCCTGCACTGCGTGCACGAGGCCCGTCCGCAGCCCTCCGTTTCGATTGGAGACAGACACGCAGATAGAGATCAAGACAGAGATAATCCGCGTCCACGCCCCGATCGCATTGGACGAGCCCAAGTGCAGACGACCGGTGATCTGTCTTTCTCTTCGCAGCCCAGCCAAGCCGCTCTACCTTCGGCCTCGTCATCATCATTATCATGATCTATGACGGCTATACAAGTGGTCCAATGTATGAGGCAGGCGCGAGGCGCGCCGCCTTACGCCCGTGCATTACAACGCAGTGCACCGTACGAACGATGATGCAAGGGGCCCGTGGGCCCTTCGGCACAACAAAGAGAGTCTGATGCCCTGGGACCCTGGCTTGGATGCGGTTAATTATAGCGTCCCCGTCCTAGGGTGTGCGCGCGCGTGTGTCCGCCCGTGGTTTATCCCGATTCCGACCCTGGATGGATGGATGCCGGGGGGGGGGGCTATTTGTAGACGGAATTGGGTTTGGGTCTGCATTTGGGTTCTGGATGGATTGGGTGTCCTCTGGATGTTTGATGTCCGTGCTGGGATCGGGGATTTCTGTGTGCGTGGGACGGGATGGGATGGGATGGGATGGGATGGGACGGGTGGTGGGCGGCGAGGCTGATTTTGGTCTTGTATTGTGGATTGGGATTGAGAGTTGGAGTTGGGGGTTGGGGTTTGGCCTTGGTCTTGGAGTGGGTCTTGGGTTGTGCAGTGTCGTGGTGTGGTGTGGTTTCGCAAACCGCCACATGGACAGACAGCAGCCAAGGCGTTCGTTTGACGCGTCGTGCTCTTTCGTTTTTGTACATCCCGTCTACTCCGACGCTGGCACTGACGTTGCGTTCATCCCATGCTCTCGTGATGTGCAGCCGAACGAAGAGCACCGCCTGCGCTACCGCTACCTCGACCTGCGCCGCCCCGCGCTCGCGGCGAACCTCCAGAAGCGCAGCGCGGTCGCGCACGTCCTGCGCACGACGCTGCACGATCTAGGTGCGTCTTATTCTTTCTCTCCTCTCTTCAACATCTCTGTCACGTCTTGTGCTGTAATGCTGAGATTGGATGCGTATAGGCTTCACGGAGGTCGAGACCCCGATGCTGCTCAAGTCGACGCCCGAGGGCGCGCGCGAGTTCCTCGTCCCGACGCGCCTCACCTCCTCGTCCTCGTCCTCACCGTCGCCCCAAAACTCCTCTCCACCCCCATCCACCTCATCCTCTCCAAAAACCCCCACCTCATCCTCACCACCAACCCCCTCATCCTCACCACCAACCCCCTCTCCCTCTCCCTCTCCCAAACCCCCCGCCCCCGCCGCCCAGCCGCTCTTCTACGCCCTCCCGCAATCGCCGCAACAGCCCAAACAGCTGCTGATCGCGTCGGGCGCGGTGGACCGGTACTACCAGCTCGCGCGCTGCTTCCGCGACGAGGACGGCCGGCGCGACCGCCAGCCCGAGTTCACGCAGGTCGATCTCGAGATGGCGTGGGTCTCGTGGGGGCGGGGGCCCCCCCACGTCGCCTCTGCCGCCTCTGCCTCTGCCTCTGCCGAAGCGTCTTCAGAAGGAAAAGGGAGAGAAAACGACGAGGAAGACGACGACGGGTGGCGCATCGGCGGGACGGAGGTGCGCGGCGTCGTGCAGAGGCTCGTGCGCGACGTGTGGCGCGCGGCGGAGGGCGTCGAGTTGCCGGAGCGGTTTCCTGTGCTGACGTACCGCGAGGCGATGGCGCGCTTCGGGAGCGACAAGCCGGACACGCGGTTCGGGCTCGAGGTGCGTCTCCGTCTCTGTCTCCGTCTCTGTCTCTGTCTCTGTCTCTGGGGGTCTTCGTGCCCTGAGCGGTGTGAGGGGAATCTGACGCGTTTCTTTCTCGTTTTCTCGTGATGCAGCTGCAAGACGCGACGGCGCACCTCCCGCCGGCGGCGCAGGACGCGCTCAAGGCGAGCGGCGAGGTCCTCGAGGCCCTCGTCGTGCGCGCGGCGGACGCGCCGTTCAGACGTGCGGCGGACGCGGTCGTGCGCGCGCGCGAGCTCGAGCGCGGGGTGGTAAGTCCTCTTTGCTTTCCTCTTGTTTTACGCGGTATTCAGTATTCGCCGCGCGTTGTTCGTGCAGGGGTACGTCGCCCTCGGTGGCGGCGCGGACAACCTCGACCTCGACCGCGACCTCAACCTCGACCTCGGTATCCCAGGCGTGTCCGAGGCCCTCGCGCAGGGCCTCGCGCTGCGGGCGGGCGACGCGGTGTTCGTCGCGCGGCGCACGCGCGTCGCGGAGGTGCGTCCTCTCTCTCCCTCACTTGCGCTTTGGTACGGGACGATCGGCTGACGACATTCTGACACGGTATTGAAATTGCCTCCCCGCCGCTTGCTAATGCGACGCGATCGGTGCTGATGCCCTCACTGATCCGATCGCTTTCGTGGGTGCGTGGGTGCGGCGATCATGAACGCTAACGCTATCGTCGACACCTACACGGGCGCGCTTCTGCTCGCGCTATCGCCGTCGGCATTGGTATCGTCATGGTCGTTTCGCACACCCTTACGCAACCGCGCCGCTCGCACCGACACCCGACCTGGCGCGCCGACACTCCGACCCCCGAACTTTGGACTTTGGACTCCAAACTCCCAAATCCGCAAACCTTCACATCTGAATCCCGAACTCCCGCACCCACACAGGGCGGCTCGACGCGCCTCGGACGGCTCCGCCTCGCGCTCGCCTCCCTCGCCCAGGCTCAAGCGCACCCCGCCGGGTCCCCCGCGCACGCGCACGCGACGCTGACGCTCCCGTCGGCCCCGCACTTCCTCTGGGTGACCGAGTTCCCCCTGTTCACGCACGCGGACGCGGACAAGGACTTCCTCGCGCACGGGCGGTGGAGCAGCTCGCACCACCCGTTCACGGCGCCGATGTGGGAGGACGTCGGGCGGCTGTTTAGTGGGGAGAAGGAGCAGGTGGGGAAGGTGCGTTTTTGTGTTTTTGGGTTTGGTTGATTGGAAGAACGACCGGTTGGTGGTTGGGAGGTTGGTGGGTCGGACGACTGGATTTGGGGTTTGGGTTCGGGTATTTTGGTGTGCGAGTGGGGTTTCGGTGCGGTGCGATGAGATGAGGCGCGGTGGGCGGGGCTGGGCTCGGTGCAAGCGCACGGCGTGTGTGCCTTGGGCGTTGCGAGGATGCTAGGGTGCGAGGATGACAACAAGAGAACCGGAGGACGACAGAACGAGAGAACGAGAAGACGCAGGACGGTCGAGAACGCGGGGGACCGGCGTACAAGAAAAGCACGGCGGCTGATCCTGGGGAGACCGGATTGATGACGTCGGGCACTCGGCATCTATCCGTCTGTTCCTCGATTCCTCGATCCCTGGCTTCTCGAGCCTTGCCCCGCGCGTCCGGCCATCCATCGCGTTCGTGCGTTCTGTGGGCTGATTTGTCGTCCGTCTTCGGTCGTTCGGTCCTCTGCTTCTCGCTCGTTGGCTCATACGACACGCTGCACGCATCGCGCGCGCTCGCCGCCGCTGACGTCGTTCTTCCTCTTCTCATTCCGTCGTCTCATGTTCTCGTTCCCATACAGACTCGTTGACACAACTCTGACGCCGCTGCAACTATTATAGGTCCGTGGGCAGCACTACGACCTCGTGCTGAACGGGACGGAGATCGGGGGCGGGTCTGTCAGGGTGCACGACCCCGTCATGCAGGAGTACATATTTGACGAGATCTTGCAGGTGCGTCTCTCTGTTCTGTGTTTAGTGCTGTTCTGCTTCGTTGCTTGCTACCCTTCACGCTGCGTGGTGGTCTATGCAGTATGTGATAGGCAATATTCTATCCCACGCTACACCATGCATGTAGCGCTGCACGACGCGCCCGCCGGCGATCTATTCCTGCTATCTATCGCCTCGCTCGCTCGTCCCGCGCTCGTCATCCTTCATCCGTCCCCCGTCTCATATTGCCTGCTTTGCCTCGTGTGTTCTCACCGTCTGGGTGGACACCGCTCGTCATTCGCTGTAGACTACCCGCTATTCATTATTCGCTATTCATCAACTACTATCATCCCTCCACCATTGGTTATTCGTTCTTCAACGTTCGCTGTTCACCACTCGGTATTTGCTATTCGCCATTCACTTGCGACCCTGCCGTTCATGACACCCCTGCACTCACCACTTATTCTATTCAACTGACACTGACGCACTCCCACACCACGCAGCTCGACCCCGCCGAGAAAGCACGCTTCAGCCACCTGCTGCACGCCCTCCGGTGCGGTGCGCCGCCGCACGGCGGCATCGCCCTCGGTGCGTCCATCTGCTTGCCCATTCGCGAAGTCCAAGCGTCGCTCTAACGCCTGTCTCTCTTCCTCGTTCCGATCCTCTTCTCGCGCGCGATGCTATTCTTATGCGCTCTTGGCCTCGGTCGCGGTCGCGTTCTCGGATCTGATCGTCAATCCCTGCCTCGTTGTCTCATTGCATCGCTGCGTCGTCACCTCGTTGCCGCGATCCCCCTGCACATTCACCGGACGCCCGACGCCTGATACGCTCACGCTCACTATCGCTGCGCCGGCATCTCATTTCGCCTCGCCTCGCCTCACCGCACCTTACCTTACCTGACGTACATCGCATCGCCGCTTCGCGTCTTCCTCGCTGTGACGTCTGGTGCCCGCACCGGTGTCGCGCGCGCAGGCTTCGACCGCCTCATGGCCATCCTCTGCAGGGCCGAGTCCATCCGGGACGTGATCGCGTTCCCCAAAACCGCGTCAGGCACGGACCTGCTCTTCAGGAGCCCCGCGCCGAGCGCGGACGCGGTGCTCGCGGCGTACCACGTTCGCGCGCGATCGTGATCGCGCGATGACACAATAACACAATGAGGATGCGGATGCGAGGGCCAGGATGCGAGGGTAAGGCGGCGGCGCGTGCACGTATGCCGTATGCCGTATTTTGGGTGCGGTTAATAGTGCGAAGTCCGTTGAGGTATAGGTACATACATACATACATGTCAGGGGGCAGATCGTATCGTATATCTCTGAAGCGTGTGGGTGTGGGTGTGGGTACGTAGGTAGAGGGGCGAACGGCGGGCAGGAACAGACAGCGAGGGACGAAAAAAGACAAGACGAGGCGGGAGACAAGACAAGACAAAAGGCCGCGGTGCCCGAACGTGTGCCCAAAAAAATCGCGGATCGGTGGATGGTGTGGGAAGGTGGGGTAGTGGTATGGAAGCTAGGTGAGGGACGGCGGGTAGTGAAATGCGGCGACGGATATAGAATGAGGAATAGAATCAACAGCCCAAATCCCAGAAATAAACGCGACTAGACCAGAATCGTGGGCTGTGTTGCGTCGGTGGGCGGCGGCACGGCCTGTGCAGCGAAACGGAAGACGAAGGCACGCAGATGGAAAGGTACGAAAAGACGAAAGAACGCAGGTGACCCCAGGTAGTGAGAAAGTCCGCGGCGCAAGCCCCGCGCGTCGCGCCGCATCGCTCTGCACGGCGCGGTGTCTATTTGCACCCGCGCACACCGCTTCACTCCCGCCCCGCCCACACACCCGCTGTGCTCGACGCCCACGATCACGATCACGATATCGGCACGGCCGTGTCGTCCGACTGTGGGCTGCGGCTCCGCCGCGCGATGGGCGTGTCCGGCGGGGGCGACGACGGCGACGCGGGCGAGCGCGGGCGGAAGACCGAGCTGCGCGGCGTGAGGTCGTCGGCGCTGGGCCCGCGCTCGGTGGACGGCCGGCTGGGGAGGTTGAGCCCGGTCGACGCCCAGGGGACCTCGTCCGTCATGGCGAGCGTGCGGCTCACGCCTGAGGGCGCTGGGGCGAAGAGCGTGCTGCCTGGACTTGGATGCGAGTGGGAGTGTGAGTGCGCGGGCGGCGTCTTGATCGGCGGCGGGGTTGGCGTTGAGTGCGAGCTTGAGCTGGGACTGGGACTGCTCTTCGTCGCGCTCGATGTCCCGACCTCCTGCGTCTGTGGTGCGCCGTTTGAAGCGAGCTCGGCGCTGTCCCCGTTGAGGCAGGTCCGGCTCTCGTCGATGACCGCGAGGACGCTGCGCAGCTTCGACTCAGATTTCCGATGTGTATGCGTCACAACCGTCGGCGCAACGGGGTACGAGTGCCGGCGACTAACAACGGGCGGGGAGATCGAGGGCGAGGCGATGGGCGGCGACGCGGGCATCGAGCCGGGCATGATGCTCGACGGGGGCGAGGACGCGGGGGACGCGGCCACCTGCGCCCACGCCGCGCCGCCCTCGGGGAAGAACCCGCCCGCGGTCGTCCACGAGCTCTTGCCCGACGTCGTGCCGTCGCTCTCGAGCTCGGGCGTCGAGGACGTGATCGGGCTCGGGCTCGCGGAGGGCGCGTTCGCGAGCACGGAGAGCGGCGGGAGGATGCTGAAGATCTTGTCTTCGGCGGGCTGTGGGCCGTACGAGTCGAAGGGGTCGGGGACCGCTTGGAGCATGGGCTCGATGACGGGGTCGGACCTGGTGCGTGGGTAGGGAGATGGGAGGATTAGCGTTGTGAGTGGGAAGGTGGGGGTATGACGTACGCTTTTGCGGTGAATCTGTCGAAGACGTCGAGGGTGGAACGCACGAGCAGACACATTTTGGCTTGGACGACGTCCCATACCTCCTCCTCGTGCACGATGATCTCTTGGTAATGCTGTACTTTGAGATCATCCAGGTCGTCCACCTGCTGCTGCAGCACAGCCAACGCTTCCCGGAATGTCTGCAGATCTTTTATTTCGTTACACATCGTTAATGGCCGGGACTATTTCTGTACTCACTACGGCCCTTCTTGTGTATGTTGTCGCGTTCGGTTTGCTGGATGATGCGGCTCTTCTCCCTCAGAGCCCGCTCGTAGGTATTTGATCGTTCCTATCACGGTCAAAGGTTAGGAGCTTGACTATTCCTGGTTCGGAAAGCGGACTGACGGAAACGATTGTGCGGTAGGAATCGAGATGTGTGCGCAGGGGTTTCTCGAACTGCTTATCAAGAGTCTCTGCCTGGGTGGTGCGGACGTGTCAGGGCATGAACGGAGAGCAGGCGAGCGGGAGACACACCATGACATGCCAATGGTTGCCCATTAAATGGTGCAAGCCTGACGCAGCCTGCAGTCGAGTCCCGGATTCATAGTTTGGGCCCTTCAGTCTGACCCAGGGATGTCAGGTGGATTACCAGATATACCACAAGCATACATACGTTGCGCACGTCTCCATAGCGTCCGCAAAGAGTGCGGTTGCGCGCGACATGCCCATGAGCGCGGCCCTGTACCCTGCGCATTTGTCGAGGAGCTGGGGAGCGGAGCCGCTTGAGCGAGGGACGGGGCAGGGGACGGGGGTTCGGACAGGAAATGAAGACACGCACGTCGCCGTACGCCTGTACGCTGGCCTTGAGGTCCGCGCGCGTGACGATCTTCTCAGGGCCGTCGGGGCCGAAGTTCATCGCGGACGCGTTCGTCGTCTCGGAGAAGGTGGGCGAGGGCGGGCCAGGGGAGGTGGTGCGGCGGCGGGAGATGGTGAGCGAGCGGAGGGAGCGTGCGCGGGGCATCGTCGTCGTCGTCGTCGTCGTCGGCAGCGGCGGGGGTAGCGATGGGCGCGATGTAGGCGGGGAGATAGGCGGCTGTGGGGGTGTGTCCGTGCGTGAGGCTGGCCGTGCCTGCACGAGCGAGGGTCTCTGCGGTGATGGACGCAGCCAACGCTCTCGGCGCCAACCCCTGCCCGCGCGACCTGGGCGCTCGCAGCCTTCCGCGCGCGACTCGAAACTTTGCCACCGACCACCACCTCCCAGTCCCTCCACCCGACCGAGCTGGACGCGCCGCACACGATGGCCGACGCCGAGGAGACGACACCCGCTGCGCTCGTGGCCGAGACGGCGCCGCACGCGGAGGAGGCCGAGGACGACGAGAACAAGGTGCGTGCGCGGGCGTGGCGTTCAATGCGGGCGGGCGACAGGTTCATGGGGGCGCCGTTCATCACCGTCTGTAGGAGATCCTGCTGATGAAGCAGCGTGTCGAGGAGATGGAGCGCGAGGCGAACAAGCTGCGCGAGCTGCAGGCCGCCGCGGAGAAGAGCGAGGCGACGGATGAGGCTGCGGGCGATGCGGCGACGCCGATGGAGACGGACGAGGACAAGGCAGCGGCAGACAGTCGGAGCATCTACGTCGGAAACGTATGTGTCGTTCTATGCTCTGTGTGTTTCGGTCTGACCTTGTGTTTCTTTTTCCTTCCGTGCAGGTGGACTATGGCGCGACCCCAGAAGAAATCCAACAGCACTTCCAGGCCTGCGGCACGATCAACAGGGTAACTATCATCTGCGACAAGTTCACAGGTCATCCAAAAGGGTACGCATACACCTTGCTCGACGTCCCAAAAATTCTCATACGGTTCTAGTTACGCCTACGTCGAATTCTCCGAGCAAGAGTCGATCGACACCGCGCTCGCCATGGACAACTCTCTCTTCCGAGGACGGTTGATAAAGGTGTTTTACATCTTCGGTTGCTGAATTGCTGGTTTTTGACTCCTTTGAAATAGGTAACGTCGAAGCGAACTAACATTCACGGTTTCAACCGCGGTCGTGGACGCGGCCGCGGAGGATACCGTGGCGGCTACCAGAGACCGTACGGCTACAGCCCCTACCGCGGGCGTGGAAGGTGTGTCTTATTTCGCAGAATTCAGCTTCTTCTCACTCTGTTTTCCAGGGGTCGAGGACGCGGTTACTGAGACGCTTTCTCAAAATGGACACAGGTTCGCCTGTGTTCCGAGCTTCTGCTAGGTTCGCTGTATCTTGTTACCATGTTGTAGTAATGGAGGATGTAGACATCCTCTGCGTTTCGTCTTTGTTATCTCGCTGCAATGCTATAACCTATTCCCTCTATAGTCCCGAACCCCAGTTGATTGACTGAAGAGTGACGACTGTCGCGGCTGCCACTAATCTTCAGCAGCAGTCTCTAAAATCTCCAAATGTCTTCAGTGTCTTACACGCAGACGGATGTTTGCTGTGAAGCCAGCGGCAGCTGAGCGTCCGAGGCCGGAAGGGGCGTGTAAGCGCGCAATCGCGCTTTCAGCTCCGTCCCCCATGTTCGCGAGGCCTCTACAACGATGGGCACGGTCTGTGGCTACCGCTGCCACCGAATACCCCTTCTCTAAAGCAGTCCAGACGATAACACCACCTCCGAAACTCCCCGCCCCGCTGCTGCAAGGCAAGGGCCTCATGCAGCACCTCGCCGAAACCCTCCCTACACCCGACAAGCAACGCCTCTTTGCGACGTACTTCTCCAAGGACTCGAAAGAGCGCATATTCCCAGGGACGGTCCTCTCGGTCGCGCTGAACCATGCGCCGCACACGTTCACGGGCGTGGTCACGAACATCCGGCGACGGGGCATGGACACCTCGTTCGTCCTCCGCAACATCATCAGCCGGACGGGCGTCGAGATGCAGTTCTTCGTGAACTCCCCGCACCTGAAGAAGATCCAGATCGTCCAGCGGCCGAAGGGGC
Organism: Pleurotus ostreatoroseus; assembly: GCA_005298045.1. Lineage (NCBI taxonomy): Eukaryota > Fungi > Basidiomycota > Agaricomycetes > Agaricales > Pleurotaceae > Pleurotus > Pleurotus ostreatoroseus. The sequence continues at coordinate 17,241 of SWBT01000582.1, read as the reverse complement.
GCGGCATGCGGCGGGCGAAGCTGTTCTACTTGCGAGACTCGCCGGAGAAGATGACGGCCATCTCGTCGCAAGTACGGTCGTAGGTGCGCACGCAGCGGGGTCTGGGGGTGTGTGGTATGCTGAACTCTCTCGTTGTGTAAATCGTAGGACGCGGCGAGCGTGCCGCTTGCTCTCAGGGGCTGGACGGGACGAGCACACGCACGACGGCTTAGGACCCTCGACGTATGTCCTCAGACACGGTCTCTTTGCCAAGTGTGCGGGAAGGATTGGTTGTGGCGCGTCATCTATCAAAAAGGTGTCTGGTACAGGGTCCGGTGCAATAGAATGGCTGTGTGAGTGGACCGCTATAGGCCTAGTGCGCTTGTGTGGTCGTATGCTTTTCTGGAGGACTCGCTGCAGACCTTCTGTATGATGAATAGGGCGGGTTGCGTCGTCTGCTGTGGTACGTCACCAGGCGTTAGGGGCAGGATGAACCGTCTGGACTGTGAGTGCATCAAGAGGGGTTCATTGATGGCAGAGGCTATCGCGGCGGAAGGGCAGGAGAGCGACTCGTCTTCTCGCCCGTCTTCTCGTCCCATCGTCTCATGGCTGGCCTGCTGCTCTCACCGGGGGCTCGATAGCCGGCGCTGCTCACGCTGGCGACCCTTTCCGGATGACTTTCTGGATGACTTTCTGGATGGCCTGATGAGCGTGGCGACAGTGGTACGTGGGCGCCCCCGCGGAGTCCGCCCAGTCCGGGGGTCGCTGCGCGCGCCGTAAGGGGTACTCTGAAAGGGGCCCGCACGCAGCGTTTCACTGCCTCGTCGCCGCCGGCCTCGACGGCAGCCGCTGGCCTGCAACGACGTTCCCGGCGTAGGCAGCGGCAGGCTTTTGTGTCCGGGGTGTGAGCCCATGTGTCTGCACCGCCCGCACCGGAGAGCGCCCATAGGACAGTTTTCGGGCTGCGTATAATAACGCAGCGGTGGCTCTCGTCATGACTCTCTTTCCCTCCTCTCAGACCGCAGCCCCGTCCGTGAATTTTTCGTTCATTTGGAAGAGCGTCGAGTAAAGATTCTTGCCCGAAGGAACGAGGCAGTTCCACCGTGCACTTTCCCTTTATTTAGTAAAGCGCGGGGTGCGGTTACAGACCTGCCGCGTGCGATCTCTGCTCAGATTTCCATCGAGCCCTCCTTGTCCCAAGCCTGCCATGACCGAGTCCCCAGCCATGGCAGACAACAACGAACGTCCCGCCTCCACGAACCACCAGTCGAAAAAGAAGAAGGCCGACGACCAGCCCCCGCCCTCGGACATGGGCCTCAAGCCCGTCCAGCTCCAGCGCCGCAGAGTCTGGAGAGCTTGTGAAAGCTGCAGGCAAGTGCCCGATCCTCTCTTCTGGCGCGGTCCCCTCTCATCGCTCACGCTTGCAGACGGAAGAAGATCAAGTGCGACGGCGTCGAGCCCACCTGCTCGCAGTGCGCAAGCTCCAAATCGCAGTGCACATGGCTGCAGACAAAGGATAGGGCGGCGTTAAGCAGACAGTGCGTACCACTCCTCCTCGCGCACACGTCTCGTTCTCATCCCTGACTACCCCTCCCGGCCCTCCCAGCTATGTCCAGGAACTCGAGGCCCGGCTGCTGCACATGGAAACGCTCTTTCAACACGTCGCCCCGATCCTCGAGCAGGTCGGGCAGGCCGGCAACCTCGACTTGTCCAATCTGACCGCCAGCATGGGGCCCTCCGGCTCAGCCCTGCCTCCTCCTCCGAATCCCCTGTCCAACGCCCTCTCTAACAACGGCGACGTCTCTGCCGAGAGACGCACCGACTCTGCGTCACCGAACCCAATCAAGACCGAAGACGACATGTCTGAGTCATTCGGGCAGCTCGCCCTCGACGAACACGGCCAGATGCGATGGATAGGAAGCTCGTCGACGATGTCCCTGATCCAGTCGTTCCGGACGCTCACGTCCTCCCCGCTGCATCGGGTATCGCCCATGGAAGAAGATCCCCTGGCCCCTGGCCCAAGCGTCAACAAGCTCTACTTCCCTGCATCGGTGTTCTTTGGAAAGGTCAGAGTGCTGCCTGGGCCTGAAGAAGTGGAGTACCCGCCACGCGATCTCGCAGACAAACTGGTGAGCAGATTCGTGCGATCGCTGATTGAGCCGTTCTCATTACGATCCCATGATAGGTCGAGGCGTATTTCGCGCGTTTCCACTTCCTCATGCCCATCATCGACAAACCTTCGTTCTTGAAGCAGTACCAGTGGCTGATGGATCACACCGACGACGTGAGTCTGGCAAGAAACCAGACGCCTTTCCTCGCGCTCGTCCATGCGCTGTTTGCGTGTGCGGCAAAGATGGTGGACGATCCTCGGCTTTCTACCGGCGATAGCCTCGACGATGGCGGCATGGGCATGGTCTACTACGAGAGGTGCGTACCCCCAGTTCGTATGTTTTCGCACAAGAGAGTCACACCACCTTCTTTAGGGCCTTGATTCTGCAATACATCAGTCATACGAGCATGCAGGTCGAGCACGTGCAGTGCTTCCTCCTCATGTCGACGTTCCTATGTTCTGTCAACTGTCTCCCGCAAGCCTGGATACTCGTCGGCCAGGCTGTCCGCATAGCACAGGACCTCGGCCTCCACGTACGTGAACGTCACCTGAAAGTCTCAGGCATGGTCACTGACATTGTCTACTAGCGGTCCCCTCGTCGTCTGCTGATCGGCGGTATCGAGAAGGAAACGCGACGGAAAGTGTGGTGGGGCTGCTATATGCTCGACCGGATGCTGGCACTCGCGTTGGGCCGACCACTGGGCATCGCCGACTCGGACTGCGATGTGGAGATGCCGGTCGACATCGACGACGAGAGCCTTCCGGAGTACTTCGCCGGCGCGACGATGAACCGCAACTCCCCGTTCCTCATGAGGGGCTTTATCGAGCTGATCTCGCTGTACAAGATCGCTGGGCAAGTGCTCCGCGAGGTCTACTCCCTCGACCGGTGCAAGGAGTACCTCGAGCCGCAGAAGCGGAACGAGCTCAACGCGGCCGTCGAGACCCTGGACAAAACACTGACGCAGTGGTGCGAGGACCTGCCCAAGGTCTTCAAGTCGAACGCGGTCACCGACAAGCAGGTCTCGATGGCGGCGGTGCTGTGCACGCACTACTACTCCATCCTGACCACGCTCCACCGCAACTTCCTGCCCGTCAAGTCCGAGCAGATCATCCCGACGCGGTCGACGGCGAAGGCGGTCTCGACGGCGCGCGCGTGCATCCGCCTCGCGCCGTCGATCAAGAACGTCGTGCCGCTCAGCCACCACCTCGCGTTCTTCATCCAGACGCTGTTCAGCTCCGCGGTCATCATCCTGCTCTACGCGATGCACATCACCGACCCCGGCGCGGCGCAGAGCGCGATGGAGGAGGCGAAGAGCTGCCTCGGCGTCATCGAGTCGTGGGAGGGGTACTGGCCTGGCGCCAAGAAGTGCAGGGAGCTGCTGGAGGATCTGACGGGGACGGCGAACGAGGCGATCAAGGCGCTCGCGAACGGGCAGACGAGGGGCGGTGTGTCTGTGGCGTCGTCGTCTGGGTCGCAAGCGTCCATGCAGCCGAACACTGGATCGCCGTCCAACGAGCACAGAGTGCCGCCTCCCATTACTGTGCCGCCGATGGAGAGGGGTCCTATGAGGACCACCAAGCCAAGTCGTAATCGCTCGAGAGATGTCCGTCTCTCGCCTCGTATGGTCCCGACGACTGGATATCACCGCCACGATCGTGAGTATACTTCATTTGTCGTATTACGCACATTTTAACTGATCTCTCACCTTCATTTAGCACTGAGCCAGCGTGCAAGGTCGACTTCGCGCAAACGGCCGCATGCAGAGGACTTTGAAATCGGCCCTTCCCTCGCGGGCGTCCTCTCTGGGTCGTATCCCGGACGGTCCAACCTCAGCAACCACAGCTCGCCCATCTCGATCAACAGCCATCCGTCCCCTCCCTCGCGCCTAGAAACGACGCTGGAGAACAGCCCCGTCAACTCGTTCAACATGAACATGCCCCCCCAGTCGCCCACGGTCCCCGTCTCCTCGGCCTCCTCGCGGTTCCCATACGACTTTAACGCGTCCCAGAGCCCGCCGGACACCCGCTGGGCCGGGCCGAGCGACCCAGGCGTCTCGGGCATGTACGACCCGACAAGCCAACAAGCGGGCAGCCCCAGCTTCAACAACAGCTTCATGATGCAGCAGCAGCCGTCGCTGGAGTCGTCGTACCTGCCCTTCGACGGGCCCGACATCAACATGAGCCTGCAGCCGCTCCCCGCGAACGCGCCGTCGTCCGGGTTCTCCGGCCCCGGCCTGCCGTTCCGCGGGCTGGATTATATTCGCAATTATAACCCGGGGGGCTATATGATGGGCACCGACCAGGAGGGTCTGTGGCAGACGTTCGACCCGGGGGCGTTTGGGCTCGATCCGGAGCTGCCGTTCGCGCTGGGCGACATCCCCGAGTCGCAGGACGGGAACGGCCAGCGTTGGGAGGCGCAGTCATAGTATTCACGTCTACGTCTGATGTCTGCAGTAGTTATTTGCTTACCTTTTTTGCTTCGGAAATCTATCTCTTTATTGGAATCGGATACACATTTGGACTCGTTTCGTTTTTCCCTTCTTCTTCTTTTGCTCCTTTGACTTTCTTCGTTATGCGACCTTGGTCATACTACTACCCTGCTTTGCCCAACTCTTGTATCATCCCCAGTAACACGCAACTGTATCCGTACCACCTCAAGTTCTTATTACGAGCCATGCTTCTAAACTACGAGCTGTTTACATCTACACTATCCGTAATACTTACTGACATTATGGAACACCGTTCACCAAAGCACAAAGCATATGTTCGTAAGTGCTCTACGCCTCCTATTCCCGTCGACGCAGCCGCGATCGTTACTGGTACAGCGGCGTCAAGCAACATCGCGGTTGTCTTATGATTCGCAGTGCGTCTGCTGACCCCAAACTGATCGTCTCACAACACCCATGTCGCGCCCAGGTCCGGTTCGGCTTCCTGATGCATCCGTGCACGAATGCTGGTGTGCGCCGTGTATATTAGACGGCTGCTCGGAAACGGGCAGGGAACACGAACGGCGGCACCCAGCACTGCACCACCATGGCACCTCACCCAATCGTTGAACTGACGTCGGCCTCGTCATGGGCAATGGTCTGTTGCTTTGGTGATTGGAATGGGGGGTGCGAGAGACTGAATAGCGATGTTTGTGTGTAGATTGAGGACAAGTTCTCCCCCATTGGGAAGGAGACACTGGCGAAGCTCGTCGGGTTCATGAACGTACGTGATGCTGTCCGCTACTAGTATCGGCGCAAGATTGACATGGGGTTGCGCAGAGTGAGGTGTTCCCAGCACTCGCGGTCGCGCATGCCCAACTGCCGACTGACGAGACGAGGTGGAAGACCGTCATCCCCATCATAGCGGAGCTGAAGGTGAAGGCGAAGAGGCTCGGACTCTGGAACCTCTTCTTGAGCAAGAAGCACTATCCGAAGTTCGGAGTGGACTTGTCCAATCTCGAGGTACGTCTGGACAGACTGTTCAATAGAATACCACTCAGCTGCGTGCAGTATGCTGTTATGGCAGAGGTACTGGGAAGGGGCGGGCAGCTTGCGTCGGAAGTCGTCAATTGCTCTGCTCCTGACACGGGGAACATGGGTGCGTTCGGACTGTCGTTCATGTGACTTTGATAGTGTGCTGAGCTACTTAACAGAGGTGCTGGCACGGTATGGTTCGCCTGAACAGCAACAGAAGTGGCTACTACCTCTCTTGAACGGTGAGATTCGATCCGCGTTCGCCATGACCGAGAGGTTCGGTGAGTTGCACACCTGTACTTACCGTCACAAATATATCACTCACACACTCTTACTAGTTTCTTCCTCGGATGCAACCAACATCCGCACGTCGATTCGCCAGGAAGGAAATGAAATCGTCATTAACGGGCACAAATGGTATCCGTTCACATCCACATTCACCCTCATTACGTACCATACTGAACTCCCCCAGGTGGATCAGCGGAGCAGGCGACCCACGATGCGCGATACATCTCGTGCTGGGTAAAAGCGATGCAAACAACTCGGACAAGTACCGCCAGCAGAGTATCGTGCTCGTCCCGGCAAACACGCCCGGAGTCAAGGTGATCCGGCCTATGAAGGTGTTTGGCTACGACGATGCGCCTGAGGGTCATTGTGAGATCATTTACGACAATGTTCGCGTGCCCTTGAGCAACCTTGTCTTGGGTTGGGGCAAGGGCTTCGAGGTGAGCGTGTTGAAAACCGCGAGCTTGGAGGTAATGCTGATGAAGTGTCGCTGTGCAGATCATTCAAGGGCGACTTGGGTTCGTTACGTCTCTAAAAAGTGTTCGGAGGATAGTGTTCTGATATCCTTTGACAGGCCTGGTCGCATTCACCACTGCATGCGTTCAATCGGCTGCGCATCGAACGCGTTGGACCTCCTCATTCAGCGGGTGACTGACCCATCACGCAAGACCTTCGGAAAGTACCTGTACGAGCATGGTCAGTCCTATACAATCATGTTGCGCACTCGTATTTACGTCTTGATGTAGGTACCGTCATCTCGGATATTGCCAAATCTCGCGCAGAGATCGAGGGTGCGCGGCTCCTCGTGCTGAGCGCAGCTATCCAGGTAGGCACGGCCTTTCTCTGTTACTAGCGTCCGACTTGATGTATCGGCGTGTTAGATTGACAAATACCAGGCGAAAGGGGCTCTTAAGGAGATCGGGATAGCTAAAGTGAGGTTCTATTTCATGGTTTGGCATTCTTGCACATAACCCCTGTACAGTTCGTCGTGCCTTCGATGGCGCTGCAAGTGGTAGACCGTGCAATCCAGTCATTTGGGGCTGAGGGCGTTAGTCAGGATCAAGTGCTCGCCCATACCTGGGCTGGACTTAGAACCCTGCGACTCGCCGATGTAAGCCTGTCGCACTCAACCGTCGCCCACTTGTCACTAACATACCTATTTCACAGGGACCCGATGCTGTAAGCGAAGCATTCTTAATTGACCTATTGATCCTGACCTTGACAAAATATAGGTACATATACAGCAGATTGGTCAACGCGAGCTCAAACGGGCCCCAGAGATTACTAAAAGATTTGCAGAGATCAAGAAGAAGGAAAAGGAGCTGTTCGATAGATATGCCGTCAAAGCGCACCTTTGAGCCTTGCGATTTGCAGCTGAGTCCGTCTTGGATGTTTGGAAGGGACACAATCTCTGCACATGTAATAGTACCTCATTTCAACATGCCTGTTTTCGTCTGTATGGATCATAGGCTGTGCTATCAAAACCGAGAACCTTTAACTTAAGATCGTAAGACTGTCAAGTTAAAGGGGCCGGCCCGATGTCGAGTTGCAAGCGCTCAAACTTGTTCGGCGGGCACGGTCGCTTGCGGCGCTAAGAGCTCTTCCTCTCGTCTACAATGTCGATGAACATTATCCGGCATTGCGCTCGCTCGATACCCTCATGTAGTCGACATCTATCCACGACGGCCGCGAGAGCCTCGGACACAATCACACCTACACCCGAGCGCTCCCAAACCGATACCACTAAACCCATTCGATCGCACTCGACGCTTCCACCTGCCAAAATGCGCGCCCTCATCTCGCTCTACCACCAGGCCGAATCCTTTATCAGCCCCGAAAATCTCTCCGACGCCATTGACACCGCGTTCATTGACAAATCCAGGGGGCGCGCGAAACGCGAGATGAACCTTAACGATCTTCTCAGAACAGCCCAAGCTCGACATCGCCGTCCGAAGGTCAGCATAGGTGGGAACATCAGGCTCACTGCGCGCTTTGCGACCCTAGAGCCGGAGCTCGAGCAAGCGCAGTCGTGGAGCAACATGGAACCTCAGAGACAACACCAGGTGCGGGGCGCGCTGTTTGGGACGGAGGGGATAGGGAAACCGGGCTTGGGGGTGCTCGAGGATGAGTACGATCGGGTCATGCAGGAGTTGACTCGTGACCAGCGAGATGCACAGAAAAGGCTTGAAGAGCCTCTCTCTCAATAGGTATGCATATCTGTCCTTGCTGTGCGCAAAGATTCCAGCTAATTTGCTCGTCAGCTTCACCACTATCTATATCCCTTTCTACCACTAGACCAAGTGCTAATTTCAGGCAAGGTTCAAATTCACAGTGAGAGCTTGTGGCAGCATAGTCTCGCATGGTCCTAAGAAGAGGTAGTCGGCGTCCTCATCGCCATGACTTCTGTCAAGATTGAAGACTGCAACTTTCCCCCCGTTGGCTTGTACCTCTTCTGCATACCCAGCAGCGGGATAAACCTACGCAACATGAGTCCTCGTCCCAATGTGATCCGGAATATGCTCACTGTCGATGATGTGCCGACAACCAGGCACAAATCTGCACGTGCTACGAGCTTGTCAATATGGTCCAGATACTGTGGTTGCTCGCCGAACCATACGACGCCGGGCCTCGCCAGCGCCCCGCATTTGGAACAGCGCGGGAGCTGATTCAGAGGGATGTCCATCTCCACTGAACCCGCCTCTACGAGGTTTTCTGTGCCCGACAAAGCCGGGCAGACAGGTGAGCTGAAGTCCAGTTGGCGGTGTCGGCAGGTGTAGGACGTGCAAAGAATGTCGAACAGCCGGCCGTGCATCTCCAACATGGGCGGACGCTTGTCGATGTCTTGATCGACCGACCCTGCCTTGGATAAGACTTCGTCCAAAGCTCGTCGGCTAAGTCCATCGACATTCTGTGTAATGAGTGTGAACGTTGACCCGGGCGCGATAACCTCTCGCATTGAGTTGATAGAAAACATGGCCAGCGCAAAGTGAGCTGCATTCGGATTGGCTTGAAGAGCTCTGTTAACATCTCGTGAATAAATAAAAGGGAGACCATGGACTAGAGGTTCACTTTTCTCTGCGATAATGGTAGAATTGCCAAACTCGGGAAGGGTTATCGTGGAACGCCTCAGGCCTCAGGCGTCGCGAGGCTCATGGCATCGTACTTCCTCCACATCCCTCCGGCACCCCGAAATGTCGGTATGCCTGAGATCATAGCGACTATGAGCTAGCGAATTCGAGCGTGAGACAGACAAGCATGAAGTATATATACTGACCGGAGGCAGCGGAGAGTCCAGCCCCAGCGACAGCGATGATATGTTTCGATGATCGTAGCGTCTGCTGGAAGGCATGCATATCGATTGAGGGCATACCAGCCTCTATGTCACTCATGAAGATGAAGACTGTTCTGGAATACCCCTCTCGTTGGTGGTAGTCACTAGCAAGAGCGTGAAACTGCGATCGGGGTCATAACTCAATATCATGGGAGCTGGCGGAGGCGGTGATTTTGTTCAGGGACTGTTTGGTATGCACTGCCTTAGCTTCTATCGACCTCAACTGTACTTGACGGTAGTTCAATTACACACATAGCTAGAATTACCGAAACACATGTACGTTAGAGCAACCTTGCATCGACCAATGACACTGTTCTGCCGCAGTGACTCGGACACTACTTGGGTTTGGCTTCAATCTTTGGAAGTGCCAGGGAGTCATGATATATGTCTCTACTATTGCGGTCCGCCCGGGATGACGATAATCTCATCGTCCCCTTCATCACGCCCCCTTACGGCGAAGTGTATTGACATGCCGGAATCAGCATCGTGAATGGACGTGATGATAGCGTCTGGGAGATATATTCGACGAAGCCGCAAGGTAAAGCGACAGGCAAGGACAGTCATGATGCTATCGGCGATGATGAGTAGCATATGATTATGCAGCCGTGAAGACTTACGTCGGCGAGATGCAGTTAAATACTCCCGAGAACTGGGATGGTTTTGAAGTAGGTAGTGAGACATTGCGGACGCTGGAAGATCGAAGCCGTACAATGAACTCGCTCACTATGGAGATCATAAAGATCAACCTAGCGAAAATGTATCAGTATTCGAGAGGAGGTACTTATGTGACTCACGAGTATAAGAATGTTCCTGTAACGAAGCTGTATGAGAACCACACAGGCTAGTATGACAGCGAAATATCCTTACCGTCCCTCAGGAGGAGCATAGACAGAGGATGGTCCATATTGAGGCGCTGAAATATCTTATAGGTTTGCAACGTAGCTTTCCATGTAATTAACTGGGCAATTACTTCCGCAAGTAGCCCACCTGCAGTACCCATACGTTGTTGGAGGGTCCGCGTAGACAAATCAGGAGATTCAAAGATCCTACTATACTGGTAGTCTCATTATCAGCTTGTGCTGAGAACTCCTGTGACCAGACCTTGTACACACCAAATACAGCGAAACACCGGAGAATATCAGGATAGTTACCAAAGCGGTTAGGTTCCGATTCTTCAATGAAAGTGCATATGTTCGAAGGGAACAGAAAGCTGCGGGTAAGTTGAATTCTGACTTCAGTTATATAAGACTATATACCAACGTACCGCCGACACTGTAGAGTACAAACGCCTGAGAGATGTTGTACAGCCAGGAGAGAGACGCTCCACATCTGCCAATGTGCAAGATTAATTAACAGAGTCGTTGGCATTAGAATACTGACATGCCTTTCTGGATCGCACGATCCAACCCGGGCACCCATTGAGATTGCGTATACGAGAGTAGCGTAGCGCATCGTCATGAATGTGGCTGTCATAGCCGTGAATTTCTGTCTCCAGATGCATCTAATCTCGTCATCCAACGTCAGAAGGTAATCGTAGCAGGGTAAGACTGTTAGGTATAAGCCACAGCCCTTGATCAGCAAGACAACGATGAAGGAGAGCCATAACGCACTTGCTCCGATGACGGAAATGATATCATAATACAGAGTTTCTTGCCAGTGTGCGGCGGCACTCATGCCCATAATACACAGATATTCCAAGTTGTGGCGAAGTTGGTACGAAGGAGGTTCTAGAAGGGGCCGCCTCGACGTTTGAGGTTTTTTAGACTGTGTGTGCAGTCAGATATATCCACTGTAGTACTTACATTCCCTCAGCAATAGGAGGATCTTCGCCACTATGGGCAGTGGCCAAACAGTTTTGGAAACTTGCGATCCTCAAATGAACGGGCCAATTGCCCGTGTCGAAGTTTTGCATCGTCGTTTTCCACAGGCCCTGCATGATTACCGGATATTGTTTTCGTTGTTGTCGACATAGGATAGGCTACTGTCGATGGCCCGTCCACTCGGGTCTAACTCTGCATCGTAAGTTGTATAGACCCGAAATGCGTCAATTCAGAGGCGGTGAGCGGGGTGCTTACGAGGTATACCGACGGCGCACGTTTCACTGGATCGTAGGTCTAGTGAGTATATTATTTGTGCACGATGACTTCGATGACTGGCACATCGTGCGATCGCGAATGCGTGTATAGATGGACAAAACGCGTCAAAATTATCTGAGAAGAGACGAAATTGCGTGAATGACCGCTGCACAATTTGCGTAATCCCGATGGGTATGTCTAAAAGTACTGTACCTTCTGAAAGTTCAAAACGGCCACAGCGGCCCAACGTTAATCAACCACCGCGCAACGCACCGGATTTTTCCTTAGGGAAAAGGCGCAGGAAATACCGCCTTTCCCACGCCTTTCCTGTAAGGGATCCGTACCAACGGGGCGCTATTCATTAGCGCCCGCCTGCGGGCGCGCCATCAGGCCAGATTGGGGCGTTGATGCGCCCTGCCTTTTATGGCATGAACTGTATAGCACCGGGCCCTTAAGGCCCTTAGCGCTCGTAGGCAAAGGACACACTTTTGATCACGCATTGTATTCAGTAGAACGTTTTATACAGACGATTGTCTACTCAGTGCACAGCGTGATCTAAAGCTCTGCACGAGTCCGGATCACCCGTGAGTACTTGTGAGTAGAGCCGTGAGAATACCCGTAGGTCAAAAGATCCTCGGATCCGGATCGACTCGTTCTCACGGATCTTTGCAGATCTGGGTTCACATCTGAGACTTACAAAAACCCATGGGTAGACTTGTAGTTGTGCAGATAGAATAGTGCATTAAGGATTGTAATATACTACTCGATCATCTGTACATCGCTACTACTATCTTCATCTCTATCATCCTCGACATTAGTCACCTTGACCCGCCTGCTCTTTTTCTTCAGTGTCTCGAGTATGAGATCCTCAGGAATGAAACCATCCACTGTTGCCCATGATGCAAGGACAGTCGCGGCACGGATAGACTCATCAGACAGCGCATGCCTCCTCTTAGCCACCATCAGTCCTCCGCTGGAGAAGGCGCGTTCTACATCTACGGAAGCCGCCGGTGCGGACAAAAAGTCCAACGCCATGCGCGCAAGTGGTGAGCTACCTAGTCTATTGGTCCAATACATTATGGGGTCAGCGACGGGCTCAGGCGAGCTTTCGAGGTAGACCTTGATCGGATCATCGACGTCTTCCATGCCGTAGTTGTCGACTTCGGCGAAGAGGTCGTCGGCGTCAGGCGCAGACGATGACGACGATGGATTGCTTGCATTGCACGGCGCTGCTTGTTCGGGGCGGTAGTACTGTTCCCAGTGCTCACGGAGCAGTGCCTCGGCGTTACTGATCCATTCAGGGAGCCATCCGTTGTTACGGAAATAGCTCGACTTGTACTTTGGATGGAAGACTAAGCTCGACGGTTAGCACAATGTACGTTCTCCACAAGACACCACTCACTCATGGCAAAGCGGTACATAAGAGACTTATCCGTTTTCGAATAGTATCTATTCAAAACACGGATACCGCGTGCGGCTGCATTTCGCACAGCCCGGTGAAGCGACTCGTTCGCAACGGCGTTCTCGAGGTGCCCCGTGAGTACGTCAATGAGGGGGATGACCTCGTGTAGTAGTGGGATGGCGCTCTTCGAGACTCGCTGGGTAGCCGAGAGGAATGCCTGGGTATTGAAACATTTAGAGGACTAGTACAGTCGTCAAGGCGAAATGGAACACACCTTCAATAGAGGATAGAGCTGGGCCAGGATATTCCACTCCTCAGCCGTAAGCTTGAAGCGTTGTAAACCGTGCTTGTCAGGCTTGTCGTACTTGGGTAAGGCGAGGAACTTCTCCAGTGCGGGGCGGAGATAAAGAGCGCGTCCTATGGCCTCAGCGAGGGAATTCCAGCGCGTTGCCACTGAGCGTAGCATGCATTTAGGTTCCAGCTTCACTCTATGGCACGATGTGGACAAATCTTCGCGCATGGTCGGTGAGTGGAATATACGCTTAGCGAGCTCGGTCAACTATGACTATATGAGCAAACAATCTGACGAAGAGCATCATTATAACACACCTTGGTCACCGCATAACGTGCCGCACGCCTCTCTGCCTCTGTGATAGCATTCTCATCCTCCACTTCCGCTATGATCTCCTCTATAGTGCGCTCATTGAAGGCTTCGCAGTCGGGGTCGAGCTCGTATTCGCTATCTTCGTCCTCGTTGGGGGTAGCAGTGATGCTAGCGTCGTCGTTGCCATCCAACTCTGCAAGGTCTGACTCATCAAGGAGGGCGGTGAGGTCTGTGTCGGGGTCATCGGGTGCCGCAGCTGCTGTACGGCGTGCCGCGAATGGTTGTATCATTGCCTAGAATGAGGTGAGTGATAGTCTCGGCTCTAATGTCGCCCAGCGTACCTTGACAATAAGATTCCACACGTGAGCAATACAATCGATCTTAGTGTTGGCAGCGTTGGAGCCGTCGAGCAGCCGTTCGAGTTCTTGTACAAGGGTAAGATTGTTACTTGCGTTGTCAACAGTGACACCGAGAATCTGAAAACACAATCAGTTCAAGCGCACAATCATGCACGGACCACAACTCACCTTCTTATCGATGCGATATTCCTTAAGGCATTTGGTAAGTTCGCGCGCGAGGTACTCGCCACGATGTCCTTTCGAAAGCCTGTAGAATATGGTTAGAGCGTTGCCACAGCTGTAGAGGAAAGATATACTTGATGAAGTCGAGAATAAACCGCTGCAGTTTACTTCCGACCACTCGTTGTGCCGTTACGCCCAGGAACGAGATAACATTCGGTGAGGTCCATCCATCGAGACAAAGATGGTATTTGCCGTCGTGTTTCTAGGATATCGTTAGAGGGTGATATAATCCACTCATCGAAACGACTCACCTCGAGGGTCAACGCGAGTTGCTCACGTGAGATCTTGAAGATTTCGCGTATATCGCGGGACAGCGTCGTCGGATGGGGGACTTCGACTTTCGCATACAGCATACGAAAGATCTCCAGTAGTTCGGGATCTTCGATAATGACGTACGGCCGCCGCCGTACGCTAACCCACTTTGCGAGTAGGAAACGCATGCGTGCCTTGGAATACGTCGACCCGCGCGCGAAGTCGGTGATCTTCTGGGTATCCGGGGCTTCTTCTCCATTGCATTTCTTTGCGTGGCGTGCGAGGTTGCTGGTTGAGCTGTCCCAGCGAACGCGAGTGATGTATTCATTTCTATCATAATCGATTAGTGTCGAGTCCAAGATACAATAAAAATATATAATACTTACGGGTGTTTCTTGCATACGAACTTATATTTCACCTCTCCATCGACTCTTATGATCTCCGGAGGTTTGAAATGGCTATAGACTGACGTCTTCCAGCCTTTCTGTTGCGCCGCTGTGGAAGAACGTAAGTCTAACACAACGTAGCTTGATACTGACAGCACTCACCTAGGACCTCCTCGGGAGTCTTCGTGTTTGCGTCCCAAGCTTCAACGAACGCCGCCTTGCGGCGTTCCTTGTCGGAAGCAGGCTGTGCTGCTGGCGCGGCCGCAGGGGGAGGCTGTGCCTCGGGAGCGTCGACGATTTGAACATCGTCATCGTTGTCGCTCTCCGATAGCTCGGGAGCCGGTTGAGTGCGCTGGCGCTTTCGACCTTTGGACATGGGCAACTGGGGGGTGTCGTGGGGGGGAAAGGAGGCGGTGGGTGTGCGGGTGCGGCAGGCTTCGAGCCATGTCTGAGGTGATAGGTGGTTTAGAATCTGTAGATCTCGGATAAATCAGCACCAAGGGATTTTTCTGGGTAATAACTTACCTATTTGCAACAGAAAGACTAGAGGGCCGTCAATGACAATTTCTGCGGGCAATGGGATACTGCGGGTGCAAGAGAGTGAGACGGTGAGTACAAACAAACCCTAATTCGGTGTAGACGCTCGGGTTATAACTGCGCCGAGCCGTCCTATGGCAGCGTTATAGTAAATAGAGCATTTATCAACTTGTCCACGCACCGTTGCCATATCCTTTGACACTGTCGCGCTCACAATCCCGACTCTCTTTTCGCGCGTACTCAATGCGACACAGTCGGCATCGAACCACCCAAGATCAGTTGAAACTCCGATCCATCGTAATGTTGGCTCGTCGCTGACCTTCGGCTCGCCAAGGATCCAAGTCGTCGGTCGCGACTCACGGCTCACGACTCTGGATGTTCGATGATAGGTTATATGGTGAGCCGGTACCTTTCCATCTTGAATTGCAGATTGACTATGAGATTAGCACACTGCAAGTTGTTCTACCGCAATCAATGAGCTCATTTATTTGTACGTCTCGCTCTCAACTAGAGACATCGAGCCACAACAAGCTCACACAGTTTCTCTGGTACCCTCCTACAGTTCCAGTCACTGTTCAGTCTGGCAGACGGAGGCACTCAACGTGCCATGGACGATAATACTTTGGTGCATATTCTACATCTTATCGCGAAATTGCTACTAACCTAGTACATGCCTCGGATAGGCTGGCAAGACCACTCTTATTAGCTACCAGGAAGTAGCGCAGATGGCCCGTCGACGTCACCTGCTACTCAGATGCACGCCAACGCGTGTCGACTCCCTCCTCACGGTCCTGCGTGCCTTGTGCAACCCTGACATCACCGCCGTAACTTCAGACGAGCAAGAGGATCGAGCGCGCGCGATAGAAATACTTTCGAAGGTCGAAAAGCGGTTGAGATCAGCCGGCGTGCTGCCAACGAAGCCTGCTTCTTCAGATTCGACGGATGCTCTCCAAACACAACCGGTGCAGTGGACTTGATGTCTCTGTTATACATATTATCTAATCTTGGCTTTACAGCACAATGTGCCAGGCAAAATTGTAGCGGAGGGGACAAGCTACGACTCGGATGGAAGTATGCCGGCTCTTGACTCAGACGACTCGGATGTTGAAGTCGATGCTGTTGTCACCTAGTGTATAAATATTACATGTGCCATAGCTATGATAAACTCTGTGGACCCTCATACTACCAATGGCCGAATGAATCCTACCCATGGATGACCTGTGATCCATGGGTTCTCAACCCGCGGGTTTGAGACCTACGGATCCGGGTCTACCCGGCGCCTACGAAACCCGCGGCTCTAGGTATGATGTTTTCGTTCACTATGATCCACGGGTATGGATCCGGGTTGATCCACGGATGGACTCGTGCAGAGCTTTAGCGTGATCTTACACTTTTTTGAGTCTCATTCCAGTCTCAAAACGTACTCTACTGTTTCTACTCGATTTCGACTCGAGAACTCTCCATTCTCCCATCAGAACCCGGAAGATGTCCAACCCCGAGCGTCCCACGCAGATCCCCCGGCGGACAGGTGGCTCAAGCACCACCCGTTCGCAGACCAGCGAACCCACCGGCAACGGAGCCGGAGGTGCCACGGGCACCGAGACGGAGCCAGGAGGGCCCCAAGCGACGGGTCCGCAGGCGACGAGGACCGCTCGTGCCCCGAACGCAGGCCAACCGGCCGGTACGGGAGGGACAACCACGGGCACGGGAGCCACGCGCACGCCGGCTGCCACTGGCGCCGCAGCCACGCGCACAGCGGCAGGCGCAGGTGCCACGCGCACTGCACCTGGCGCTACCCCAGGTCTGACCCGTACGGTCACGACCACCGCTGCTGGCGGTGGTCCCCAAAACGCAGGAACTACGCCTGCCGCGTCCCAAGGACGCCGCTCCTCCTTGAGGGGGAGCCCTGAATTGAGTGATGATGAGGATCTATATCAGAACCCGCCCGAGACGTTCGAGCATGCGCCCAGCCTTTGCTGTAGGTTTAATACATTACTGTGGCACACATGACGGAGAGCGTTTTGCATTATTTCGGGTCATGTTATCCGAGCATATAATACATTAATCCTCGACATATTACGATAAAAAATGGCAAAAAAGCGATAGCACTGGCAGGGATGGAACTCCCATTACGACAACGACAGTAATGCATAACATTACAATAGACAATATAACCACTAGACCATCTGGCCATGAATACCTTACGACACCTATTGTATATATGTTATACTTTAGCGA
>SWBT01000484.1:0-57565 GCA_005298045.1 Pleurotus ostreatoroseus | reverse complement strand
AAGCTTTACTGCAATGAGCAGCATCAAAGCTTTATCTAAAACGGACCGCAACAATTACAGCCAGACATGACTGCGCCAGGATGATGAGGACCAACGTCAAGGGCAGCGCGCGCCAGTGGACAGGCCACTCGGTGAGTTTTTGCCACGTGGTCCTGGCGCTATCACTTATCTTGATCCCAGTGGCAGGCCTTCTTCTCAGATTGCCGCAAGGCTCAACGCTCAAGTCATACTCGCCGTCGAAGCTAGTTTTGCTCCCATCTCTCACTAAACATCGCTCAGGGATTCACCCGCATAATCTCGTACCAAATAATACGCACAGATTACGCTGCCCATCCCCGCTTGGGTGCAGATTAAGCATCTGAAAGACACAGCTCCGCAGCCGCATTAAATATGAGACTCGTCGACATTCTGGGTTACATGAAGTAGCGGCTGAGATTTTTTTGTATATCGCACATTATAATATAGTGAAGATCCAATTTCTTGTAAAGATAGATACATGCTGCACCGGATCAAGCACTTGAACGAGATAACTTGACCGTGCTACGTTTTCTCAGAAGCTCGCGGCGCTCACGTTTGCTCCGGTCAAAGGATGTACGTGCCCGCTGGTGTTGCTGAAGTTCTTGTTTCCGGAATTCTTGCTTCTGGCGTTCTCGTTGAATATGCTGACTCCGATCTTTCTTGCCTTGAGTGATATTGATATCTCGGAGCCAGGGGTGGTGTAAGGCAGCCTTCATGGGTAGCCGAGCTGTAGGCTCGCGTTTCAATAGACTGTCGATGAAGTCATATCCTAAATAAAGATCAAAGGTGAGTGATTCGTGTCAAAGAATCTAGAATGAATGTCCCCACCTTCGGTGCTAAGCGTGCCCGCCAGGGACAACATGGCGAACCAATCGACCATGTAGAGGCGGTTCCCTACACGCTCAATTACGGGCGTCGTACCTGAGAGCCTAGAGTGGAATGTCAATAATGTGTCCTTGACGACTCAACGACTCACATTTGGAACACAATTATCCCAACGGCCCAGCTATCAACCACTTGATCGTATGCCTCGCTGTTTCCAACCTCCGGTGCCATGTAGAGGGGGGTGCCACAAAAGCTCTGCAAATAGCTTTATATCACGTAGCTCAAAGAGTGTTCCTATGAGACACTCACTCGAAGAACAGACTGACTCCCGCAGTGTTTGGCGAGACCAAAGTCAGTTATCTTGATCACGGGGGGATCATCCTTTGTAACAAGAATATTTTCTGGCTTGAGGTCGCGGTGGGTAATACCGAGTGCATGAATATACTGGTGAGCGTATGTCAGTAGATAGGCTGATGTATATAGAAAGGCAAGAAGTACAGTAATTGCCGACGTAATCTGGCGAGTGAACCGCTTTGCATTTGTCTCGGCTACGAATTGTTGATTAGACACGATGCTAACGGTTGGGTAAGAAAACATACATAGAGCGCCATGACGTGAGAGATAGTCTGACAGATCGCCACCAGAAACCCATTCCATGACAATGGCTAGTAAAGCAGCTCCGTAAGACATATACGTCAGACATGTATGGACGTACATAGCTTATATCCTTCGAAGAACCACTCCTTGATTCGACAGACATTTGGATGTTCTATCTTTTCCAGGACACTTACTTCTCTGAGATACGTGTTCGACTCGCTATCCTCAACTGCCGTTTGCCCGAGGCTCCTAACGCATATGACTTTGCATGCATATACACCGAGCGTACGCCGATCCTGCACTTTCCACACCTTACCGAATCCCCCTTCACCAACAAGGGAAATGAAACGGTACGTTGACGATAAGGCGGTTAAAGCATTATGAAATATGAAGTCTGAAGATAGTCAGTCGGACGATGTTAATTCCATTGCAAGAGAAATAGATCAACTTACAGTCGGGGCATTCTTTTCCGAAGCTCAATATGGAATCATTTTTCAGCTCTGCAATATCATCTCCATTGAGACGGACTCCGTCGACCTTCACGCCGAGCAAGTCGTGAGCGCGACTCCATCATAAATGACAGAATATAACCCACAAATATGCCGGAACGAGACCAGTTCATCAAGCTGACCTTGTAGCCGTCGCCTTCCTGCCGGTTCCACCACATCGTGCAGTGCCACGAGTCTTCTATACATTCAACAGGTTTAGAAGCAGCATAACAAAATACGGTATGAATGGCTTACTGATGTGAGGACCCGAGATCGTGAAATCGTTACGTTTCTTGTTACTACCGAAGGAATAAACCTGCTTAATCTTCAACAAGTCTAGTGTTATGGTGCCTGTATGATCGTCCTTCAGAGACGTGAGAGTACCCCATAGCGCATTGAGTGAAGGATCCGCAGGTTCACGGGAATTCCTAGCGTAGCGTGTGTCACGAACCGTAACACTCATCGCAGCACAGGAGGAGTGTGTTGGCCAACAACGGAGCATAGGCGTGGATCTATATGATATCGACCGGTGACGAAACGATCGGTAAGCCCCTGATCAGATACAGTTCCGGTGTGGCAAACCATGAGCTGATGGATCTTATGATAATGAGACCATAATATTCTGATCTGTTGAAAGAAAATGTAACATGGCCGGATAAGGTCCCAGAACTCCTGTGGAGCATATGGAAGCATACCGCTAAGGTGCCCAACGAAGCAATGAAATTACTCACATCAAAAACCGCAGATTGGGACCATATGCTTTGGGCCCCCTGCGTAAGTGGCCACTCGGGGGCTGGAAATTGTAGGACTCTAGGAGTTTAATTCAGCCTATCTGACTATCTGCAGTCACAGATCCATTTGCCTTGGCAGAGGTGTTCTGCAAGACGGCATGGGATGTCCCCCAATGCATGGACCTTGAGACTAATAATTGATCCACACACTACCTAACACAAGGCAGTCTATAGCGTCAGTTACAGCAACCTAACTGTCAGACATGTAAGACGTAACTTGAAGCAACGCTGCTGCAGCTGACACCGGCGACTTTATCTCGCGGAGTGCTTTGACCTCTCCAAGCGGGCCGTAGAGTTAGTACTAGTCGTTTTCTCGGCTATTCGTTGGTCCATTGTGGCATGCACATGGTCAGACAGCGGTCTGACTGCTCAAATTCCAAATAAGATATATCAGAATTCTCGAAAGCAGTGCAGCGGGTATGTATACGCGTACGGGATCTTTTCATGTGCAATGTGAATAACGCAAACATTCGAGCTTGATAATCTCTATCAGCCCTAGGCCTTGCTAGACAGCTCGTCCCAAGTGCGCGGAAAGCCGAAAGTAAGACGACGCAACTTACACAGCCCGTCTTAGAGTGGCTTAGCGGTGTACATATCGGAACCAAGATGCCATCGAGGATCGGCTCTGTCCCGCGAACAACTCTGGTTGGCATCCGGTAATATATTCTGCTGTCGATGGCCAACGGTGCTTAACTGTGTCCAGGTTGCGGCTGGTCTGGAGTCCTAGAATGAGAACCGTTGGGTGGTGTAGATTGGTCGTTGACTCGTTGTGTGGCAAGGCGGAGTCAGTGACAAGGCGGAACTTCCCGAAGCGGCAAACAGCGGGGTCTGAATTCCGCAAATGCTTGTGATTTTATACAGTGTCACTCGGGTCTCTGCTAGACAAGAAGACGGGATGCAGACAACCTATTGAGGCCTGTAAGAGACACAAGTACCCCAAATCGTTTAGAAAATGCCCGTCTAAGTCCCTCCAAGTCTGTAAGTCAACTCAAGTAAATTATCGTCGCTAGTACTGATGTTAAGTGTGTCTGCTCCTACTAGACAGTTTGGAGCCCTTTTCATTACGTCGATCATCTTTCCTACCGCAGCTACGACAGACATCGGGTACGCGTGATCCCTGTAGCGGGACCTTCACATTATATCTCATCTTTTCGGTGCACTCGACAGCTGCGTTGCAATGGACCAGAAGGCAATATGCAAGCGCATAGAGCAAATCTTCCTACTGGTGAAGCCCTTGGACAGCCACGACGGATCGGATTCAAACGGTGTCGAAAGACGCCTAGCAGTTCGCGATTTTCTATCTCATCTGATCCAGCTACAACCTTCCAATCAACCCGACAGTCATGTTCTGGAGCGGGCTCTCAGTAGTTTATTCCCGGATGAAAAAGAAGAGCTGACGGCTTTACAAGTCTATGACCGTGTTGCTACTGCTGCTGCTGCTGCAGGTCAGGTTGAGAACGACGTCCCTCGTGATATGCCTGCATCTCCGTTTGCCGCTACTCCAGGAGAGTGCCTGTCGCATACAAGAGATCTAGAGGCAGATGACTGCGAAGCGGACTCACTATCCGACTCTTCGTCCGACGGGTTGAACAACTCAGGTAATATTTCGATCATCACTTGCAAACGATACTGACGCTCTCTTTCTTGCTGCAAGTGTCGGCTCATCGTAAATTATGCTCTAGAATCGACATAATAGACAAGGCTGTCTATGATCTGGAAATGCGCACTGAGAAATACCTTGATGTCAACGAGACCACTGAGGCTAGGATGAGACGTATGGAGAAGCGCATCGTGGGTACCTCATAATGCTTCAATATCAAGAACCTTCACACGAACGCTCTCATAATCAGGATTCAGTGTCTGTAAACCAAGACTACTCAGCGATGAGTATGGCCGAAACACTCGAAGAATTGGAAGTAAACCTGAGAGCTTTGCGCGAGCTCTCTCTGCAGAACAGTATGAAACAAGATAGCAGATGCGGTACGTCTCTCAGAATGATATATCGGCATGGATTTCATGGCTTTATAGCCCAGCTTCACAAGCGTCTGGAAGACCTAACGAACAAACTCACGGTGAACGGTATTTCGGCTACCACTCGAACGCCATGTACGTGTCGCCCATGATTCTTTTCTGGTGTCCGACTTTCCGAATGCAGTAGCTCCACAACTCTCGAAGTACGAGATCATGTCTACCATCCACGACACAAACTCCGACCAAGGTCGTACTCTCTCTTCGTCAACTTACTACAGCCCTGATGCTGTCTACAATCATGACGCCGTGGACGACATTGATGCTATGATAACCCCGCAAACTCCTGGTGGCTGGGTAAGGCAAGACTCAAACCGCTCAATCCCAACTAGAAACACTTTAACTTTGGCGCAAGAGCTCTCGTCGCAGTCAGAAGCTAGCTCGGTATCGGCCATGTCGCGCTCATCAGATACCACTTTGCCAGTAAGTGCAATTCGTTTCAAGTATCGATCGACTTAACAACATACAAAGGTCGAGGTGCAGGAATATGTACGTGAACGACATCACGGGTTATACTACTGAATGCCTATTTACTACGTATCTGATATGCTCCAAATTCTCCCTGCCGACATAGGGAGTCAAGGAACTAGATCTTTATGGGTGCGACAACTCGATAGCTTTGACAAACGCTATCCACGACGTCGGAATACCTGACGACCAAACGGAAGATTTTCATATAGATCTTAGCCGTCCGAGGGGAGAGTCTCGGCAAGTCGGTAGACCTTCAGCCATTGTGTACGCTAATCCTGGTCATAGGACACCTTTACAGGCCACAGTGCGCTCTATCCGTTCGACCATGATTCCATGTTCATGATGCAATCATTTGGTACAGCCTGTCACAAACTTACACAACATAGATGTATTTCGTGGCAAAGAGTTGCTACTCGGAAAACTCACCCTTACAAATGGAACGAAGGCTGCGATGCAAGCGCTTCGTCAGCCTGTTCTGGCACATCTATGCTCCGAGTTCATCGGCTTAAGATCTCTTGAGGAATACGCAAAACAAACCAAGGCGGCCTTGCTAAAGCTACTGGATGCATTTGTTCGTTCTCATGACATCTAGCATTGTACATAGAATCAGACTGACCTGTCATATAGCGCAAGGAAAACCGAATCACAGATAACCGCGGTATCTTGCTTTCCACAGACGCGATACCCGAGACAAAGAATCAGCAACCAGAGTCGGAAATAGCCTTTCCTATACACGCAATGGTCCAGGAATCCCATCTACTGGTACGCCCCGCAACGACCCCTATTAATACCCACACCGAGCTCGCTTCTGGATGTCTTCAATCACCCGAGGAAGATGCCGCAAAGCTTGAAGGACGCATACAGGAAACGGGCTCAGTTGTAAATTGGTTACAATGATTCGGAATATTCCTAATACTGAAGCCTCGTTTGTTGTAGCTTGAAGACTCTTACGTCAATAGCGTAGAGGATACCAAAGAAGATTCCATAGCCAACTTCGCAACGACGCTGCATTTCTTGGGTTACAAGTTCAACATCAAGATCTTCGCGGAAATTCCAGGTCCCTCTGATGATATACTAAAGGTGTGTCGTGCAAGAGTAGTACGAAGTTGAGTCATTCAACACTTATCATATAGGGCCCGACGAAATGGAGGGACGGCCTCGTGGTCTCCATTGTCATCATCTTTGTCGCCTATGTTTCCAATACGTTATATCTGGCTCTCAAAGACTTTGACAAACCGCACGGCTTTATCGTCGCCTAGGAATGATATGATTTAACTCATACCAATAGTGCACACGAGTGTCCCGCAGTACCTAACTTGTCTCAATGGGCCTATATTGGTCTTGCTTATTTTTGGTCAGTCTAGTAACGTGTTTCTCTGTCAAACATGCATATCACATATAAGAACGATAATACATACACGTTTTGACGTATCTGTTGGCTTGTACAAAACTTTTGGCCCTTGGAGCATCTGAACTAGCGCTAACATGCAGATGAAGCAGAGGTTAATAATCGAAGGGAGAAGATAATCGAGTAAAATTAAGGGTGCCACGGGGGACTAACAACAGCAATATGGGGATGGAATTCCTGCGGCTCGCGGAACACCTGTACAAGGGAATGAATCTGAATGAAAACCTACATAAACATCGCAAGGAAGTCCCAAACGCTAAGCTTAGGAATAGGCGACCCAAAGCCATCAAACTACTACACAAGACGCGGCGCAATCGAGGCGGGACAGAGAGAGAACAGAGAACTTTCCTCTTTTAGAGTGTCGGGTTGGCGCCAGCGCCGGGTTCAGACAAAGCGCGTCGCGCATCGCGTCGACGTCGCACTCCACTCTGCTGTGCTGCTGCTTTTCCATCGACGTGCGCTGACCCGCCTCATGTGCGCGGAGCATCCCCTCGGTATCGAGCAGGGGCGGCGGACCATCCCTTCCACGCCCCGCGCACGGAGGATATGTCGTTTTTGCCGGCTTCGGGGGATGGTGGAGACCGAGACGCACGTTCTGATCAACTGCGCCTGCCCCGAAGTCGAAGGTCTGCGTGAGGCGTACTTCGCGGAGGCCTCTAAACATGTTCCATCCCTCACGGCGGCGCGGAGGGTCCTCAATAGCAGGGACCTCCTGAGGACGATGCTCTCGCATCACAAGACCCTTGCGCTCCTGGCCCAGTTCATCCACCAGGTGTTCGCCCTATGCGAGGCCACTCCGGGGCTTTATCCTAGGTCGGAGGAGGATTTTCTTGCTCTGCCGTCTTCGTAGCTGGGCGACCGGCGTCCGGTCGCCGGTCGGCTACACGTTGTCGACCACGCTGCGCGTGCTCCCGACTGGCCTGGTCTTGATTTTTCCCATGTGGTTTGCGAGACTGGGAGCGGTCAGTATCAGTCAGTATCGCTCCTCGGCGCTGATGCGGACAGGATTAGGACTGAGATGGGCAGCGGTCACCGGTCATTACTGGCAGCTGCTCGCGGTAGATACAAGGAGCTCGTTAGGCGTGGAAGGGTTCAAAGTAGCTCGCCCGGTGGTACTGTATTGCTTACATAAGTGTCACACGTCACGCTACGTCCGTGGAAGTGATCAGTAACTAAAAATGGGATCTCTCTTTCTCTCTCTCATGCGCATGGTTTCAGCTGTATATAGCGAGTTAGCTGGCACATGGGAAGGAGCGACTGGCTGGATGGCCAACAGTATGGCGGTTGTCAAGCATTTCCCGTCAATATACAGGGCAATCTCTGCACGGGTCGCTCGCTGCGTCGGATTTCGCACAACCGCATCACGGGAGCCGGTATGTCGTGACTGAGAACGTGGCGCAGTACCATCGCTCATAGCTCCAACTGCGTGTCGTGGAATCTAGGACAGTCCA
The DNA here is from genome assembly GCA_005298045.1 of Pleurotus ostreatoroseus. Lineage (NCBI taxonomy): Eukaryota > Fungi > Basidiomycota > Agaricomycetes > Agaricales > Pleurotaceae > Pleurotus > Pleurotus ostreatoroseus. The sequence goes on along the minus strand of SWBT01000484.1, from coordinate 49,488 downwards.
CAGAAAGCAGCAGATAACAGCTGGCTGGCTAGCGAACAACTTGAGACCAGCGATCGGCGGAATAATTTCTACGTGGGCTGTTTGCTGCTCCCATAGCCGGATATCGTCCCGGTGCATCGCTGTTATCGAGCACACTGCCAGGCAGTCTGCAGTTAAGTAATAAATACGTTGGGTCTCTTGGTTAACAGCAAGCTGTCATCTGATGAGTTTCATGCTGTCGCTCGATAGTTTAGAATAACACGAACGGAGGTTTTGTGTTCATTGTCTAAGACACGGGTAAGCAGGTAGTATGATATGTTTAGTTTAGATTATTTCATTGTTAGTGTTCAATAAGTTTAAGAGTCAAGATCGTTACGCCATGGGAGCGCTAGATGTGGCGCGTCGTTAATCGATAATCATGAAGGTGATCGTTGATCGTCATGAAGTTCGGTCCCACGCCATAGTCTCTCCAGACAGACCTCATATAAGCACCCGATGATAGTCGATCGGTTGTACCCACGCCAAGCTATACGAAGGGAACTGCGTATCGCGCAAGATGAATCTTGGATTTTGACATGCATGAATATTCCGACTTTAGGGTAAGTTCATCACTCTACGATACGCGCGATGCATGGACCTTCAGCTCTAGATCTACAAATTCCGGCATACGTCGCACCAACTCGCTAGGACCGCCGACTTTTAGCAGCTTATCAAGTAATCCTCATGCTCCCACCGAGTCAGATGCGAGCTCTATGCATGCATGCTCTATTGCGACTCAATGTTCCACATGCTCGTCGTAGCGGCTCATGATTACTTGCGTATATCCCTCATCCCACGGAAATTTGCGTCATCTGCTAGGGCATCGGATGTTCCAGACACATCAGAGCTTGATGCAGATGAGAAGCCGGGTCGATAGAACATGAATCTCTGGTACCTTGTGTCAGACATTCTATTTATTCATTAGGGCGTGCCATATACATCAGCATGCGTGTACACTACTGCCGGTTTTACCGCATAAGTCAGATTCCAATTGTCGCTAGAAAGCGCGAATAAATCTATGTTTCAATGAAAGAGTGACACATACATGCGAGCAGCCATGGGAGAATAGTCTCACAGAGAACCACTTATTAAGTCCCGCGGTGATGATCGAATGGCGGAAGTCTATCTTCTTGCCCTCTGTCAACCAGCCTAGGGATATGTCGGTCCACCAGGAGTTGCATACACCGAAGCCCCAGCGAAAGTACCTGCCTCATACTCCTCAGGCTCCTTCTCGCATGTTTCAGTCCAAAAGCCACGATACTTCTCCGCTACCAGATTTCACTATGCTTCAGTCGACGCCCTTACTCGACGTCACATTATCTGGCATCGATTTAATGCAGACTCCAGTAGCACGACCGCCGCTAAACACTTTGAATTTGACACCAATTCCTCCTCTCCCGATGGTGGAGAGTTTGCTAAATGAAGACTTACCAAAGTCTTCTATGGTGTCCATGTCATGGGACATTGGGCTGGATACTGAACGTGTAAGACCATGATTATAGTCCGTACTTCATATGTAAAACTCACACTTGTTAGTCTCGAAGCGCAATTTTCGAAGGAGCCATCGGAGCTACGTCTAATGGACAACGTACCAGGCCGACCTTCGACGTCCTTACCCCGGTAGCCTATCAAGGACCACGCACCGGAAAGCCGAGCAACACCTTTGATATGCGGGCACATCAGGCACTCGAAGCCTTGCTGAATCGCATAGGTAGAGTCAAAAATGAGGTAGAGACGATAGAGGAAGAAATTAGGATACTCATGGCGTGGGCGAGTAGTAACGAAGACTTCGTTGGAAGGACTAGCCAGGAATGAGTAGCTTTCCAGGTGTGTAGACGGAATAATTGTCAGCTATGCGAATAGTAGCCATATGCGAATTCTGTTTCATGGTATATGCTGGCCTACGGGCCTGGTATGAGCGACGGTGGGCAATAACAGACTCTGGAAGACTGAAAATCGGCCCCCAACTCCGGAGCCTGACCGTGATGGACGGGCTACCTTAAGCTTCCTGCCCGCCAAGTTTCGCTCGTTGCTTCCAGTGAGACTTGCAAGCCTCAGCTTCGGAGGACCCTTGCTTCTCCCCTGAAGGCTCACAACCGCCAGAAAGTTGGATAGGGTTTGACGTCAAATGGTCTCCGGAATCCCTATTCCTGAGGCCTGAGGCCTGAGTACTGAGTTCTGACGTCTCTCTCCGGAGTTGTAGGTTCTTATGGCATATCAGGCTCTGGAGACTTAGCGAGGAAGTTGTGCATCTCACCTGGCGCCCATATGGGAGAGGAACTAAGGCAGTCTGTATTGGGCATGACAGAGTTATCAACTACGGCGAGAGGACTCGAAGCGAGAGGACGGCGGCAAAGTAAGGTTGGATTGAAAGCGTGTTGAACGCGCCCGACGCGCGTCTAAATGTTTTGGACCCTCTCTGCCAAAGCGCTTGAAGTTGGAACAGACCTTATATTAGTACAACCGATCGACTATCATCGGGTGCTTATATGAGGTCTGTACTAAGGGACAGGGCGCGACTTGCCATCACGCAAGTTCACCCACCCATCCTAAACAAATCCTACTTCCAAACACCATTAACCATGAATGTCTTTCGTATCCGTCAGTGTTGTTGAAATTTATTTTGTGTATTGTCGTGAGTATAGCTGATATTCGGGCGAGCAGTTATGGGCAAAGTTTGGCGTGGGTTATGCCCCCGCTTCTCTGAGGTGTTTTTAGACTCACATCATCGTCTCTCTCCCACAGATGACCCCAATGCAGCAGAAGTCGTCAAGATCTCCAAGGGTCGGTTTTTTCTCGTCAGAGAGGAGAACACTCGCAGTGACAGGGAATGCATGTGCGTACTACAACTGCTATATGTGCTCCTTCATACTAACTGTGGAGCGTACAGATACAACGGTGCAATGGCTACAATACGTCGTGTACCCTCCACAAGTCATCATTTCCAGCTGGTCATTACCCCAGTATACGAGGATAGAGACCAAGGAATACACGTGGATGAAGATAAAAGTATGTGGCTTGTCATGCTAGACCACAGTTATACTCACCTCACCCCTTTCCTTCGATAGCGGACGCAGAGCAATCGTTCTTAATCGGCGAAGAGCTCCAATTTCGCACATGGGAGATTGCGGGCAAGCCGACCTTCATCTGGCGGGACCTCGAGGGTGATGTCGGTGAATTCTTCGAGTTCGTCGCTACAGGCACGAATGCCCCGACGCGCGCCTTCTTCGAGACGTGCATGTACCGTGCGATGTACGAGCGCAAATACCGCAAAGGTGCAGATAACAGGTCGGACAGTGAACTTGCGGAATTCATCTGGCAGTCCGTCATTTCTGAGCTATATGTGGTCCCATATGCATATCGCTGATGTTATGCACAGGCCCCCGAAGAAGGATCAAGGGAAAGCGAAGAAGATCCCGACTGCCGCTATTCCCATTCCTGTCGTCGAGAAGGAGTCTCCTGTAATCGCGATGCCTACGCCCAAGAAGGCTGCCCCTGAGCCGGAACCTGTTCCAGCTCCAGCTCTCGCCCCAACGCCAGCGCCAGCACAATCTGAAGCAGTGATCGCAAGTTCAATGCCTTATTTGGTCTCCGTACCCGCCCAACTCTACCTGTGGAACGTAGAGAAGGCCTTTTACGAACAGCAAGCGGAAGACATAGAAATTGCTGCGCGAATTATTCAGCTGGACAAGGCATATAACTACTGGCTGGCCGCAATGTCAAGCGACGGTCAGTTCATGGGGCACCATATCGATTCCGGGCTGAATCAACGCTATGCTGTCAAGGCGTTGTCTGTGACGTGGAATCATGTGAGCGACGCTGGCAAGCAGAGTAGTTGGTGCTTCCGATTCCTGAATGGGGAAGATTACAACGCATTCGTTGCTGCATGCACCAAAGCGTTGTGGGAAACTCTGAACCAGCTACCGTATGACAAGATCAAGGTATGTTCTAGATGAAGTTTTCAACATCGTCTCATTTTTGGTAGCCGAATGAAGAAGCTTATCTGATGAGCTCAAATACGGAAGATGTAGAAATGCGTGATGCCAAAGATGAGCTTGGTATGTTTTCATGACATGCAATGCGATCTCATATTCATACTTCACAACAGCTAATGACGAGGAGTCTGAAGAGGAGGTCGACGATGAATTAGAACCGGACGAAAATGAAGTTTCGGCTTTGCCTCCTGGACAGAACGAACAACTCACCGTTGGCTGTAAAGGAGACCGCACATTCGTCGTCAGAGGCAACAGCATTGGCGTATTCAGTCATACGGGCAGAGATGAAGTGAAATATGTTGGTAGCATCAAGCAAGTGGCAGCACCGAAAGGCAGATCGTTCAAACCAAGCCAGGTATGTAGTCTACAGTACGTTGTTTAACATTTATCAACGGAGAGAATAGGTTATGCTCCACGAACAAGACAGCAGGATGGTCCTGATGAACCCCGACGCCCCTAACTCACTCTTCAGCCTCGACCTCGAAGTGGGCAAGGTCGTCGAAGAATGGAAGGTTAACGACGACATCCTCGTGCGGTACATCGCTCCCGAGAGCAAGTTCGCACAGACGACGCATGAGCAGACTCTCGTCGGTGTCTCCGGCAATGCCCTCTTTCGCATCGACCCACGCATTTCGGGCACGAAGCTCGTCGACAGCCAGTACAAGCAGTACGCGAGCAAGAACAAGTTCTCTGGCGTCACGACGACCGCGGCGGGCAAGCTGGTTGTTGTGAGCGAGAAAGGCGACATCCGGCTGTTCGACTCGATTGGCAAGAACGCGAAGACGGCGCTGCCGCCGCTGGGAGACCCGATAATTGGCATCGACGTCACGTCGGATGGCCGGTGGATTGTCGCGACGACGAAGACATATCTGTTGCTCATTAATACGGTCATCGGCGAGGGTCAGTATGCGGGTCAGCTTGGGTTCGATAGGAGCTTCTCTGCGAATGCGAAGCCGATCACAAGAAGATTGCAGCTGCGCGCTGAGCATGTCGTATATATGGGACACGCCGTGTCGTTCTCGCCGGCAAGGTGGTGTATATACTCTACAGTTCGAAAGTTGAGTATTGAACCCTACGTCACAGATTCAACACCGGTGAGGGTAAAGAGGAGGTTGCCATTGTCACGTCGACGGGCGAGTTCGTGATCGCATGGGACTTCGCCAATGTGAAGGATGGATACTTGGACAAGTACGAGATGAAGAAGTAAGCGTTCGTCTCTGCACGCATGCGCATGTTCTTACTATGATGTTTGCCAGGTATAAAGACAATGTCGTACAAGATAACTTCAAGTTTGGAGACGATAAACAAATCGTCAGTCACATGATGATTTACCTCGTTTATGAGGTTCTATGCTTATCGATCCTTCTTCTAGATCGTCGCATTGCCCAATAATGTCGTCGTGGTGAACAAGAAGTCATTACATAGACCTACGCGGATATCAATCGCTGGCCCGAAAGGGAAACGGAGCAGTCATTCTAGCATCGTCAACTCTCCCTTCTGATGACTTGTGGCTTACACACTATGTGATGCCTCCTCAAGGATTGTACGTCTCCTGCCGTAACCTCATTATTCTGTATCTCATTTGTTGCCTTGGTTCTCGGAGTGAAAAGCACCCTCAGATTTTGGTCTCTATAGCTCTGAACACGTTGTTTTTATGACCCACGAGATACCACAATTATCAGTCTCCGATCCCATTTTATGGGCGCTATAATGTCCAGTATATTGATCCAAGACATGAAAGCTCGTGTATATTTTTAACAGTTTTCTATACGGCGCAGTGATCGCAATATGGACGAGAGTGCTGGAAAGGGTGAAACCCCGGGCCAATACGAAGATCGCCGTAGATCGCGCAGCGCTGTCGCTTTCGAACTTTTTCAGCATAGTGGGTCAACTGGTTACAACATTCTGTGCTATGTTAATACAACTGAGCTCAGATCCTTGCATAACACGATATCTTGCGAAATGTGCTCGAAAGTGACGAGCGTGCACACCGACTCTGAAATTGATGATCGGCATACTCGGCAGCGACCAACGCAGCCTGTGGCGGGACGTCGCTAGAGAGTCAGACTCGTAAAACTAGTCGTTGAGCGTCTTGCTGGTTTGCCCTCTGGGTTGTGATAGGGTTCGTGAAAGCGATCAGCGGAGAGGGAGCAGTTAACGAAACCGGACAAGACGCAGTGCCAGCGGAGTTTAAAAGAACGGCTGGTTGCCTACTATGCCTGTATACCTGGGTTTATAATTGTGACAGTGTTTATAATCCCGATTATTTCCTTCCACAACGACCTCAAGCGGGCGCTATCGTGTCTAATACATACCTTTCGTATGTAATAATGGTATTGTATATTTTCATGGAAAGGGTAGTACATGAACCCCATGAAACATGACCAGGAGTCCAAAGGTTACGAATTTTGAGCGTTGATGCGATCACCAGAGATTGTGTGATTTTGGGTCAGGACACGAGGACGACACTTCAGGCTATAAAATCTCAATAATATTCTAGTATGCATACAAAGCATATTTGTACCTCGATCTACATCGATCCGGGAGGAACTTGTAACAGGACACGCGAATATTGGTTTTTATTTTCCTCAGAGCTGTCATATAGTAAGTACCCATGCGCTCGCGAAACCACACGCGCGGCAAAAACGTGTGCGCGTCACGTCAAGGATCAATCGATCACGGAGGGTGTTTCAGTTTTAGGCGAGACGAGCACATCCGTGTTGACGATAACATCTCCGTTTACTCCCGCCAGCCACCGTCGCTATCGCCATCCCTTCTCCGATACAACGTACGGAGGGGACGGGCAGTTGGGACACACCCTCACGGCCATCGTCGCTATCGCCATCCCTTTTCCGATACAACGTACGGAGGGGACGGGCAGTTGGGACACACCCTCACAGCCATCGTCGCTATCGCCATCCCTTTTCCGATACAACGTACGGAGGGGACGGGCAGTTGGGACACACCCTCACAGCCATCGTCGCTATCGCCATCCCTTTTCCGATACAACGTACGGAGGGGACGGGCAGTTGGGACACACCCTCACAGCCATCGTCGCTATCGCCATCCCTTTTCCGATACAACGTACGGAGGGGACGGGCAGTTGGGACACACCCTCACAGCCATCGTCGCTATCGCCATCCCTTTTCCGATACAACGTACGGAGGGGACGGGCAGTTGGGACACACCCTCACAGCCATCGTCGCTATCGCCATCCCTTTTCCGATACAACGTACGGAGGGGACGGGCAGTTGGGGCTTACGGCTCAACATGGAACCTATTCAGAATAATACGCCCGCTAAACACTTTATCTAGTCACCTGGGGTACGTGTACTGGATGGCCTTTGGGGTGCTCGGGTCGCAACATGCACAGAGAAAGACTTCGCCGCGTCATACTCACATGCTCACGGCGCACCGTTTTCCAGAGTACGACAACTCACCCACGATAGTCATCTGATGAGGGCTTTCAGCCACATCCACCATATGCCGCACAACGACAGAGCCCCGTTGGACTTTGGCCCAAAAGTGCGCACTCGGATTTGGCTCATATCGCGCGGATTTTCACCAAGTTCCGGCGCTGCGCGGCGATTTTGCGCGGACTCTTGAAACATCCTTTGTCGCACATGGTACTAAATTTTGCCCTAAATTTTTATTTATTTTGTCTGCCCTAGCGGCCATCCACGCTCATTTTTGACCACAGAAATGCGTCTACAGTGGCACAGTTGCAGGTCGGCGACGTCGGTATCACACCTTTAGAGTTCGTATCTGGGGCTCCCGTAGGCGTGCGCGGACCTTCATCGGCTTCTGAGTCTTCGCGCACTTCGTGCGCGGACTCTACATGTATCCTGCGTGACGTCCGGGCTTGAAATGTGCACGGATGCCGAACGCTAGAGGTCCCCAACAAGGCCGTCGGCGCACGGATTACGAACCACCGCACAACAACTCGAGTTTTTCCACGTGGAAAGGTGCGGGAAAGGTAGGCTTTACCACGTCTTTCCCTGCGCAGAAAGTCCTGGCCTGTCTCTCTTTCCTATAGCTTCCCCTTTGTAAAATATGGGTATCTTGTAACATCTATGTTTAAACCTTGTGCGTGCGAGTGCCTGACACCTTCAACAGCGACTAGCATCATCCGCCGTCGTCGACATATGATGTCCGGACCGACGACATCAGTCGCTTTGAGCTGATGTCTATTCGATTGCCCATCACGATGTCGTGCCTGCGCAACGTGTGCAAGAGAACCTCGACGCCGTGATACCAACCTTCGAGGACTTGCAGGATGTCGGCCTCTACGCCCAATCGGACGCGTCCCCTGCTTTTGTGCCCCCGCTACTGTTTGCAACATCTCTCGGGGACTTCTCACCATCGCCATGAACGCAATCTACCTTCAGACGAAGGTCGCCCACAATGTAAACGACACTCTCAAGCTCATCGGCTTCCACTATCCCTCCATGCTCGAATGGCTCGAGGCTTCCATCGGCCAATTCGAGGACCACGAGCAGACCTTCCTAGGATTGGACCCAGACGCTTTTCTGTGCGGAATTCCGGACGAATAAGTGAGCTCATTTTATTTTCACCTGTACTGACGCATATATGCGCACAGATACAAGTACCGCGGTGATATAAAGAAGAAACAAGCCGTTCGTACTGCCTCACGTGGTGCCTCATGCGGTGGACGAGCCACCCATGATGTCTCTTGCGGCGGGCGTGCTCCTGCTTCCCGTCCACCGACCCTCGCCTGGAAACCCTTCCTCCTCTCGCGCTCTCGGCCCGTCCGATCCCGGCAACGCGGCCAGCTCGCGTGGCACGCCCAGCCAGCGTGTCGCGCCTGCCTTGGTCTCCGAAGGACGACTCGGACTCCGTATCGCGGAGCCTTGTGACGCCGACCCACACCGAAGACGACCTGCAACGGCGTATCGCCCGCAGAGGACTTGACTCGATGTACCGAGGAAGGAGTAGAGCAAGCGAGCTGGTCTCTGGTGCATTTGGTACGCCCTTTAGCTCAATTCTATCGCGGATGCGCCGAGGTGAGCCCCACAAGTCTGTGTTACTCGTGGATGGGCCCTCGTACAAGCACCGTTACGATGAGGTGAGCCCTGCGATACTTGCTCGCAGATGGGCCCTCATCGTCAGCCGAGTGTTGGGGAGAGCCCCGCAATACATGTATCGTGCGGAAGGGCCCCCACACCCCGGATTCCACGCTGTTTTTCCCAGCACCTTGGGATGAGGTGAGCCCCACGATACTCTCGCGGATGGGCCCTCTTCTGCTTCTGCATATATGCGAAATGGGTTGAGCCCAACATACCTGTCTCTCACTGGTGGGCCCCTGACCGCAACGTCGCTCACTGCGCCCGGTTGTGCCTCCTGAGCCCTCCCGCTCAGAGGTGGCGCTTCGGCTGCCAGTGCGCTGTCCACACCTCTGCTCCCTGGCAGGTTATCTCTACTTTTACAGGCGTGAACACCTCGTGCGTGCTCAAGGCAGGAGTCGCTGTAGGCACGCTGCCTGTCCAGCTCCGGAACGGTCCGCTCAAGCTTGTCCGTTCCGTTTCATTCCGCGAGGATAGAGCTTGTTCCCCTGAGTGAGCTCCAACGCTCCTCAAGCACAGGCCCAGAACTCGACATCCGCGCATTGCGATCGGCGGCGCGTCCGTTTGTGGACGCTGTGTCGTGGGTCGGTTGAGCGACCTCGCCCATATTCACGTCCTGCCTCACCTGTTGTTTACCCCCTTCCGCCCGATGAGGCGGCTGTGGGGGCTCATCCTCTGCTTGCTTGACAGCTTGCAGTCCGGTAGCTTTTCTCGCCCTCCCCTCGAAGGTCAAAATCATAACATATTTTATCAAAATGGGAGGAGAGTTTTTGATGCACCCGGTCTGTGAGTTGTTGACGAGTTGGCGGACGGGCTCTCAGCATGGTCAGTGGCTTTTTCCTCAAATCCCGTCTGCTTGTTGGTTCCGGTTGCGGGCTCTCGATATTTCGTCCGTGTGTTGATGTGGTGTTGATTGTGACCTGGCTGCTCGTGCTTGCAGATATCTGGGTATGACACTGGGTTGGGTCATGGTCGAGCGTATTCATTACAGAATACTGTGGTGGGTGCGCGGGCACTGCGGAGGCACTCGAATGATCGACGCGGGACGCGGGACAACTGCCGCGACTGCGTAGGTCAATGTTACGGGTCATTACTGTGATGTAGTCGCGTAGTTGTCAAAGAAACTTCATCCATCCATCCATCCGTGACCGAGCCTGAGTCCGACTGTCGTCGTGTACCAACACCCGCGCGGAAATTCTGTCTTGACACCGCTGGCGGCGCCAGATTTCGCAGGCGGCGGAATGCTCGTAGAAACTTTGCGAGGAATTTATAAAATTTACATTATTAGTAGTAAATGCGTCTCATCCGGAGGAATTTAAGATACTTCCAAAGATTTCGCATGAATTTCGCATTCTGGGGAATTTGGTGCCGCCAACGGTGTGACGGACGGTTCGCGCACCTCTAGATCTGGCTTACTTTGCCGAGCCGGCAAAGTCCGATGCTGAAAGGGATCAGCACATACTAGGCGCCTGGTCTGTGGTTGGACTTGACCGGTTGATAGAGGCATGAAGACGACCAGCGCAAAACGCAAGTCTGCCTCTAGCAGCTCGACCAGACAGACTAGGTCCAAGTCCAAGACGGCCGCCAAGATCGCGGTTCCAAAGGCCACTGCCAGGAAGACTGTGGGTAGTAACGCCCCCAGAAAACATCTGGATGACCCTGCCGAGGATACCCAGGTGCCGGTTTGTCGTGGCACACGGTCGGCAACGGGGTCGGACAATAACACAGACCGTGTCAAGTACACAGACTCGAGGACCACGCTCACACAAACTACAACTGATGCCCAAAGTCGCTTCACGGTCAGTCGTCTGTTTGGTTCCAAGGCTGTATTCTCACGCTTGTATAGACTTGTAGTCTTTGTTTAGAAGGATACCAAAAGCAGGTCGAGTGTGGCAAGTGCGGACAGCTAGTCTGTAAACTCTGTATCCCGACCTTGGCAGATATCGATGTCGAGAAGAAGGACATCACGTTCGTCTGTCCTCATTGTCATCGGAATGACAATCAACCAAAAACTGGAGTGAGAATACCCTACCAGGTTAGTGTGCACATACGTTTGTATCGGTTTTATTTAATTTGTGCGCCAGGGATTATACCTCAAGGGGCAACCATTGTATCCAAACGGTCTCCCCGTCATTCCCCGACAATCCGTCGGCCCAAGCGAAAGGTTCAATTTGGACCCAATGCTTGTCATCGTACTGTGTCTCAATGGTATCTCCATATCTGGCACGCCTGCCTCATGGTGCCCTGAGATGCTTGCGCGCAAGTACTCTCATTGCACTGGAAACTACAAACACGTCGTGATCACATATGATCTGACGAATCGGGACCAGTTCGACAAGGATGTTGCGAAACAGATGCGAGGTGTGCGGAGCAAGTACGTACCTTTTTTTTCGTCTTGATCGCTTGGCTAATTGCCTTGTCACTAGCTTTGTCCGCTGTGCCTTCTTCTTGGTTACCCATTCCAACCGCGACACGGGCGATTTGGAATGGCATGCAGGTACAGAAGATGACGAGGCGTCAGGACTATCTACGGACATTGTAGATCTGTTCGGTGCGTTTGGGGGGATAATGAAGGCGATAGAGGGCATGGACACAATGTTGTTCTTGCTCGCATGCGGGGCTGCTGTCACTGTCCCTAATGCCATGTCGCGTGTGCAGTCTGTTGTCGACAAGTAAGTTCTTCCGAGTAACTCCAGGTCCATATTGATCCAGGTATTGCAGGTACAAGATCACCAGATTCTTCGGTTTTGGACACCCCCGCCTCCAGATTGAATACACGAACGACTTCATCTCCAACGTGCTCGATCGGGTCTTCTTGCGCACAGTCACTGGTCCTCAGGGAAAGACAGCACGCGAAGTCAACTTTCAATACGCGTTGAGTCAATCACGCACGACTGGCGAACACACGTCTATCCATCTCTTCCAGCCAGGCATGTCAGTCGAAGTATTCACATGGCACCAGACAGTCATGCGCCCTTCTGGTCAATGTGGCCCAATGCAATGCCCTGGGTGCATGGGCGTGTACATTTGGAGATCACAGCAAAGAGCCACTCAGGTCAAAATGACATGTCGCCAGTGTGAGTACACGCTATACCTAGAGAGGTCACCCACCGCCATTCTTTACGACAACAAAAACACTGGCAACTGGTACAAGGACAATGCTTAACCTGTGTTTGCGATGCTCCAGGCCCTCCTCCACGTCCTGTTTGTGCTGTAATAGCCGTTAATACATGTGGTTCCCCACGAATATTGTTGTCCTCGTGTTCGCATAGCATATCGTTCGAGTTCGATAGGTAGGGACGTCGCTGGAACCGTGACGATGCATGATTATGGTGGGCAACCTCAGTGGGGTGAATGATGGCACAGGGACGATGGTGAGTGAAGGCATGAGGTGTGGCATGAGGAAGGACGACGAGATAGCTACACTCCGCCTTGCCTTGTACTCCAGCCTGCTCTCTGCCATTTCACTATCTACTTCACGGCGAGCCTCTGCCTCCATGCACGTGAGCTGTTTCGACAAACGGAGCGTTAAGTGCTAGTGCTTGCTCGACTGCTGCACGAGCTATTTGATCTTCTATTGACTCAGTCCTTTCTCTTATGTCTATCAGCTGCTGTCCGACATTGCAGTCTTGTGCATGGAATTTCAGTCATATTATTTCCCCTATACTTCCTTCCTCAGCTTCGCTTGAATTCCTCCGAGACGCTTGAGGTTCCGCCTTCTGCAGCTGGATGCTACTATTGGTCATCCACTAAAAATGTGTGCTACCGTCCAGACTATTTTTTTAGACTTCCAAACTATATAGAAAAATATTCTGATACTCACTCATGCTCTGAGTTAAGCTGGCGAAGAATTCTCCTTGTGCTCCTCGACCCCTCCAACTCCAAGTCCGTAGTTACCGTGTACTACATATTACACTTGGCATCTAAACTATTTTACCAGACGTCTAAGCTATGTAGTTCTATATTTCCATACTCACTTAAGCTCAGTTATCACTTGTCGAAGAAATCTCCTAGTACTTCTTCATCCATCTCTGTATATATTAATGATCACTGCACACTACACATGATTTCTATCATCTAGGATATTTCCCCTGACTTCTAGAGTATGTCATTGAGTGTTCTTATACTTTTCTAAACTGTTCCACGATTTGGCGAAAAATTCTCCTAGTGCTCCTCGATCCCTCTCACTAAACGCTCACTTTGCTTATATACCACACCTGATTATTAATATACAGGCTATTTTTCTAAGCTCCTGAAGTATGCTACTTCATGTTCATAACCTTCCTTGCACTTCGTTTTGGCCTGTCGAAGAATTCTCCTGGTGGTCCTTGATCCCTTTTGCTTTACTGCCACAGCTTACATACTCCATGTATGACTTAGATTTACTTGCACATTTTCTCAAGCTCTAAATGTTCATTGTTTGCTATTTAAATGCTCATTTTCCTTCTGCTTTAACACATAGAAGAAATCCTCTGATGGTCCTCGGCTCCTTCTGCTGTAGGTTTATAGTCACCATGTACTACATATCACTTCCAGTATCCAGACCATTTTCCTACACTTCTGGAATGTGTAGTTTTATATTTCTATACTCGCTTACACTGAATGATAACTTGTCGAAGAAATCTCCTAGTACTTCTCGATCCTATCCTCTATATATTCATAATGGCTGCATACTGCACATGATTTCTATCATCTAGAATATTTTCCTGGACTGCCAGAGTATGTGGTTGATTGCTCTTATACCTTTTTAAACTGTACCACGAGTTGGCGAAGAATTCTCCTGGTGCTTCTCAATCCCTTCCTATTATACACCTATGCCTTCTAGATGCTATACACCGTTTCTACCATATAGACTATTTTCCTATAGTGTCAAAGTATGTAGCTTTATTTTTGCATACTTAGTTTCACTTAGATTGAACTTCTCGAAGAATTCTCCTCGTCCTCTTTGACTTTTTTGGCTCAATGCTCGAAGCCGTCGGCACACTAGACAAGACTTGACACCAATATGATTTTCTGAAGTTTCTAAAGTATGTAGCATAATATCTCTACGCTCTATTGCTTTGTATTTTGACCTGTCGAAGAATTCCTCTAGTATTCTTGGACCTTGCCTACTGTACATTATATTATGTACGTTCATGATTACATGTATGCACAAGACTTTCATTTTTCTATACTCCCAACAAATTGTTCCAGAACCTCTCAATGTCCATAGCTCCAATACAAACACTGTATGTCTTCAATAATAACTATAGTTCCAAGCTCCAAGCATACGTCTAATATTAACATTTTCTAGCACGAAGACGACGACCAGAAGGTGTCACATAGCCCTTAACTTCTATCACTTCCTCCACCGTCTCTTCACGATTAGCTGCGTCTTCAAGAATACCTGGTTCTAATTTCCCCAAAATCACTGTCGATTTTGACGTCAGATTTTCTCTACCTCCCCAATCTTCCACCTTGAGACGCTTGCGAACTCCTCCATCGATCTGTAGCAAGGCTCTTCTACCCTTAGGTCTCTCGGCTTCTACTGTGTACTTTCGAGTATAACCACAGTCAACGAACACTCGAAACGAGTAGGGTCCTATGGTCGTGTCGTTAACTTCTTGAGCCACGTCAACCTCCACCGATCGAACGTCCTAATAGTTGCCATTAGTTATCAACAGTCACAGCACAATGACAGATCACGTACAGTCCGATCGAACCATGTAGACGGAGCTTGTGCCACGAAAGGTGAGTACATAGGGATCCTTCTTTCTTGTCCTCTACGAGTTCCTACGACCACATAATGTGCATAGTTTGTAAGTGATACTCTTTTGCACCGTGGATCGCAGCCGATAGGCGGTGGACTGGGTTTTAAGTCTTCTTGCCAGATAGACTCCTCTCCCTCTTGTTCTGTTGATAGTGTAAGCTTTTTTCCTACAACAAATATTGTCACTTACTGAGAGCGTACCCATTGTCTTGAATCGTAGCATCAGGATCCAACAAACCTCGAGCAAGAAGTAAGTCCAATGTAGTCTGATCGATGCGTACCTCCTTGCGACGGAACACTGGCACATCTGAAAGAAACCGTGCATGCCCCTTGACATTCATGCGGAACGCCAGGGATCCTGAGACATAGGGGTATCCAGCTTTCTTCGAGCCGTTGGCACGGTTGACCTTCTTGCTAGCCCATAAGGCTGCAATGCGCTCTTCTTGATATCCGAACGTGCGGGACTTCAAAGAAGACCACAAAGCATCGTCCTTGCAAACAAGATAGGTGGGCATGCGAGGATGAATACACGCTGTGAATAGCATGTCGGTTGTCTCCTGCGCACCGTAGCCATTGAACACCTTCTGATTGCCTTTGATACGAGTGAAGATCGGTTCATAGTCTTGACTCTCCGCTCCCAGAATTGCTGTCCGCCACGCTTCTAGTGCAGCGTCCGCAGCCTCTGGTTCATGTAAATGCACTGGACCATGTGTCTCGCTCCATACATAGTTCCAGAGCTAGCAAAGACGTCAGTATATCACCAGAGCCTTGTTCTTAAACCACTTACCTTGCCTCCTGGTACAACGTCTCCAGGACCGGCTTCCTCCCGAAGCCACATAACGTGAAAGCTGATCATCACATTATGATCTACAAAAAGCAGTGTCCACTCAGGACGAACGAAGGCTGCCTGAATGGAAATGGTTATTGGGTCACTGTTCTTCGGCTTGTCGCAGAATTCTTCAGGGATAGCGAAAGACTTGCTCTTCTTTCCTCTGCTGATCGCTGGATGCGACACGATGCTCCGATACTGGTCGGTAGGAATCCACAGGCAGTGTCCCTCCATAGCAAAGTTTACTCGCATCGCAAACTGCAAAACTGATAAGTATTCTCCCAAGAAATAAGTCATAATATTTTGGATAGCTTACACGACCAATAAAGAGCACCAGCTCTTTTCCGCGAAATGCACAGTACAGCTTGCCTCGGATTCCCATCCCGTTTGCAATCTGAGCTGCAGACTTGCCTTTCAGATGTGCATAGTCTGTCTGTATGCCGGTGTTCATTCAGTATAAAATCATCCAGTCAGCTCATGTCCACTCAGTCCGGTCATAGCGGTAAGACATACTGGGACAGCAAACACAGTGTCTTCTTTAACATCCATCTGTATCAGACCCTACAACAACACTGTGTGAGTATTTGATTGGCCACAATAGTCGAAAATATCATGGACCTCAAAGCCTGTAGCGTGCTGAGTATTCAAGCCAGGGTCAGCACCCTCTGCAATCTATACAATCTAAGTTATACACTGATGTAATCAATCTACAGAGTGCTCACCTGCGTCCCAATCTGACTATCATTCTCTTTTGAAACTTGCTTCAGAATACCAACTTCGCCAGTCACAGCTTCGTTGACGTCCTCCTCGATGTCATCTGAGTCTGGAGCTGCACATAATGTGCAAACATTGGAGGCACCCGCTACCTGTTTTTTGCTTGATCCTTTGCGAGTGCGCTCTTTTGGAAGAGGCCGAAAGACCTCGTCGTCGTCGGAACAACGGTGGGTCGATACAGACGGTCGCGCGCCTTGCTCACGGGCGAGACATTCTGTATGAAACAGAAACATCCCTAGCAGAGCTTTAGTACGTCATGATGTACTGAAAATGTAGTAGTACGTACCATGCTCTAGAGGGTCCTCTGCAGCCAGCCCTGATTTCTGTCCTTTAGCATCTGCGTGAGCGCGAATTTCGCGGGCGTTATACGCTATCATGAAGCCCTCCGGCATGCTTGCACGTTGGAACGTGTTCTTGTTAAACCCGCTTGCGTTGTCGATGGTTGTTAGTCGAGGTGTAACGCAGCTTGGACGCGTCGGTGATCGTGCGTTTCGCGTCTGGGCGCCTAGCAGGCCTCGGTCGTATCCGCGCCTAAAGCCCGACGACCTCTTGCTTTATCCCCCACCTCCACGTCCCCGCGTCCCCACGTCCCCACATCCCCACATCCCCACGGCACTGCACGACGACGGCATCTAGGCTCCATCTCCTTGGCACGACCGAGTCCGACGGCCAACGGGAGAGCAACCGGTTGCGACAACCCATGAGGTTCACCGGTGAGTACGTGCTGTTCGCGCACCCCTGTTACGCTAATAGATGCCCCGTCACCCTCACTGCGCAATCCCTCGTCAAGCCGGCAGCTGCGGAATGCTGCATCATGCGACACCGCACACGCAGGCGACCGCACAGGCAAGGCGCAGGCGACCGCACAGGCAAGGCGCGCTCCGCGTCGTCAAAACACCCCGCAGTGCAGCGCCGCGCATGGATTGAGGCCGCTTTTGCTCTTGCTGCTGCCCAGGTTGCTGCTTGCTCTCTTACTTGCACTCCCAGTTTCTGCAACTGCGTCGCCCCCGCCGGGCCCTGTGGCGCCCACGACACCGTTCGATGCGTTCCAGGCGATTGGGGCGCGTGCGCCGCAACAGGCTGAGCAGCCCGTGTGCTGTCCGAGGCCGCTACCTTCGCTGGACGGAGTGAGGAGTGGAAGACGAAGCAGTTTGCGGACGCCGAACGTCGTCGAGTTCCTCGACGAATAGAAGCAGCAGTCCTCGCGCAGCCCAAATCGACGTACGTCCCCCCTCATACCTGTCTCACCACCCCGTCTCACCTGGTACACATCCCACATTCCGCCGCTAGCTTGTGCTCCTGCCGACCCTCCCCGCGGGCCTCACGACCTTCGACCGCGCGCTCGGCGCGAACCTGCTCTACCGCTTCGAGTGCCCACAGTACGCGGAAGTGCGCAGGCGGTGCGTCCCTCTTTCTTCCTCGTTTTTCTTTTCCTTCTCCCTTCGACACTCTCTATGTCTCGCTCTGTCAACCCCCCGCGCTCTCTTTTAGAAGAAAAATAGGCGTTTCTCTTTATTCAAACAGAACGAGAAGGAAAACGCTGGCGCGGACGTGTATGCTGGGACAGGTACATCACCGGCCCCGCGGTCGTCGTTGACCAATGGCGCGAGATGAGCACGATCTACTGTGCGGAGCACCTCCTGCGCAAGCTCGGTGCGTCTGACGAGCCGCGTGAGCTCCGCCGTGCATTGCGGACAGCCCGGCGCATACGCACAACGCCCTCCCCGCCATCGACCGCGTCCTCCTCCGCCGAGGCCTTCCCCTCACCCACTACCAGCGCACTTCCGCGTGCACTCCCGTATCTCCGTCGGCTCCACCATCGGCGGGCACGGCCTTCGCTCGTCCCTCGCCAGCCTGGGCGACGTTCCACCCCTCCCAGGCTCGCGCCCGGGGACAGCGAGCCGTGCGAGCTCCGCCGTGTGCGACTCGTTCATGAGCCCGTCCGTCATGTCCCGCCGGATGACCTTTGCGCTCGGGGGCGACAGCAACGCGGCTTCGCGCCTCAGCGTTGCTGGCCCGGAATTGAAGCGCATGCGCTCGAGCATGCTCGTGGGCCCGATTGAGAAGCTGTGGGTCGGCGAGCGCGACGTGTACGAGTGGCTCGGATGGGGGATCACGTACCTTGTCGCCTTTCTGGGCATCGCGGGGAGCGCGGTGCGGTACTCGCAAGACAGTTACGCCAGAACATGTCCACGCCTGCCGCGGTGAGCCTGCCCTCGGACCGGATGGGTGCTTTCCTCTGTCAGCCACCAAAGGTTCTGAACTGAACCTTTAAGTACTGATGCTACCTTGTCTTGTATGTACTTGACCGTATGAATACATGCTACACTTAAATACAAGCTCCTGAAAGCATTCAATTTTTCTGTCAAGCACAAAAAGGCAAACACCAAAACAGCTTAACTAGAGCACTTTTTAGCGCGATTGCCCTTAAAAGGGGGGAGTATGTCAGCTCGCGAAGCTAACCCTAACCCTAGGTTGCTTGCCACCTATACCTGGGCTGCTGCGGGCCTCTTAGACATTGTCATCGTCTACTATGGCATGCACCTCACTGTGACCTCTCGCCATTTATATATTCCGACGTATGTAGGCCAATCTCAACATGTTGACTCAATACTGACAAGAGCGGCGCACGGAGTGAGGCGCATATCGTATTATACCCGTCAATGTATGTCTATCTTCTCGTCTTCTGTCTGGCACTTATTGACCAGTCCTTCCGGCTCAACAAAACGCATACCTGGAACCAGTCCAACCTACATCAGCATATTCACAAGAAGTTCATGCGATTCACACCGCTCGGCCATGCTCGCAGGCGGATGACCGAGGAGGAGGTTGTGCTCCCTGTGCTCAGTGCCGTCATTGATACCGCAAGCACTGTAAATGCTACAGCTTAAAAAGGTCGTGTACCCATACTGGAGACAGCGGCGTATGGAGCGTGGCGGACATCCTATTATACCCGTCGTCAACGTATGTCTCTTTTCTCGTGCTCTGTTTAGCACGTAGTGACCGATTCTCCAGCTCGATGAAACAGATACCAAGAACGAGTCCTACATAGGACCTCGTTGACGTACGTGCACTGATGCCTATCTATTTCCTCGATGCTCACAATGTCCGGCAGAGCCCTTACCAACCATTGCTCGCCGCATACGCCTCACGGTGCTTCAAGTTCCATGCCGCCTCCCAGCCACTGCCAACCTTGTCATCAGACGACGAGGACGAGCGTCCGACATTCCGCGCGTGCCGCACGCGCTTTGGGCTTGGTGGCCGCATGCATGTGGATAGAGGCATTCCTGGTGGACAGAGACTCCCGCCTGTGCTGATGTGTGATTTACCATGCGTGGAGCCCTGCCCAGCGTAAGTCGTACCATCGCTTTCTCGCAACATACACCAACTGATTTTGACCGATAGAATTAGGAGTGGCTCGACAACCTCACCGGCATGAGTGACCACCGTTCCCTCTTCCCGAACAACAACTCAGACCTTGCGTCTTCCGGAGGTTTGTCCACGATGCCACCCGTTCTCGCACCGACCATCAACACCCCGGGCACGCCCAGCCAACCTGAGGACAACGAGAAGATACCCACGGCGATCGTCATCAAGAACATACCATTCAACGTAAAACGCGATCATCACGCTGCCGTTCACGCCCTCGCATTCGTTCTCCGGGACTTTGGCGTTCTCGAGCCAGTTGCAGTGCTCGCCGCCCGCTGTTCCTGTGCTTCCGTTTCAACGTTACGACCTCGTCTCCCTTCCACAAGCCTGTCACCCCTGCACAAGCCCATCTGCCCTTCGCCATCTCCGCCCTCGCAATGCTCACCCACCACAAGCCCCTCCGCCCTCCCCTCTGTGCGCGACGCCCCGTAGCACGTCTCAAAAGTAGATACATCCGGCGTATCGCGCGGATGTATCTCGTAGGATAGGATCGGGCGCAGGCACGGGAGTGTGTGTCACGTCTCGCGCCGTGCCGTGTGCAGTCCGACGTGTCGGGTCGTGAGACGTGGCGATTTGCGAGAACGTGGCAGAAGACTGGTGTCGGGCACGGCATGTAGCGGGGACGTGCGGCATGGCTGGTGGCTGGGCGTGTGTCGGGCGGGGTTTTGGGTCCTCGAGGGTCGGCAGTAGGCGTGCAAGTGTTGGGGTCGCGTGGCGACGACGAACCGCGAGCGGAGAGGACAGCGCGGGAGCAACGCGAGCGACGTGGAGGGTACGCATGCGGGACGAGGCACACCACCGCACTTGCACACGAACTGCGTGGACGGGTTGACTGCACGGCGCACGGTCGCAATGCGACCCCCAACCCACCAGCCATTCATCAGATATGCACAGCGGAGATTAGCACCATCGCAGGGCATCGGCCGCAAAAAACGAGGTACGCACCGCGATTTTTCAAGCGATCGCATCAATCGATGACATTCCCTCGCTTCACACAGTTTGTTGACATCGACAGCAGCAGCGGCAGCTACCGCACTCCCGCGAGGACGCCCTCCGCACGCGACGAGCTCAAGCAGCGGCGGTGCGGAGCACTATGCCTGAGCGGCAAGTCCCTCCAGCCGCAAGCTACACGTCAAGAACAAAAAGGACCTTCAGCTTGGCGAGAAGGAGCACATCACGCACGCGAGAAGGCCCTCTGGCGCAGGCGCTCGATGCAGCTCGAGAAACAGCAGCAGCAGCCGCAGCTGCCGTTCGAGGACTACGGTACAGTCATCGCGCCGCCGTTCACGCCCTCACGCTCAATCTCCGGATCCTCAGCGTTGTCGAGTCAGTCGTAGTACTCGCCAACCCAGTTCTCGCACTGCCGAGCCCCGGTTCGTACACGCTCAGCATCTGGCCCATCCCCGGTTCGACGCCCTCGGGCACGAAGACACCCTCAACTGAGCTCGACCTGCACGACCCGTCGACGCTGGAGATCTACTGGCACATACGGCTGTTCGAGGACGACCCCATGCAGGAGGACCTGGTGTTCTCCCGGTCGCTGTCCCCCAAGGAGCGCAGAGTGGTCCACGTCGTGGCGGATGCATACGCTGTCTCGGCGTATCCTCTGCCGCTGCGTGGGGCGTTCGTTTCCAGCCCATCGCTGCCCCAGCCCCATCCTTGCTCGCCGGACAACAGCATCCCCTCGACCCCCGCTGCCGTCCCGCGCGTGCACAACGCTTTTGCCCCTCGGCAGCATCATCAGCGTCGGCTCCGTCGGCACCCTCGCCGACTCGCCCGCCCTCACCGCGGACGCAGGGTCGCTGCACGTGACGATCCACGCGCACTCCGGCGTATCCGTCGGCTCCAGCATCCGTGGGCGCGGCGTCGGCTCGTCCCTCGCCAGCACGGGCGACGTCCCGTCCCTCCCAGGCTCGTGCACGGGGACGGCGAGCCGCGGGAGCTCCGCCGTGCGCGACTCATTCCTGAGCCTGCCCGTCATATGCCGCCGCACGACCTTCGGGCTCGGACTCAAGGACGACAGCAACGTGGCCTCGCGCCTCAGCGTCGCCGGCCCGAAACGATCTTGCGGGGCGGGACGTGCCGAGGGTGGGGAATTGGTGTTTCGTCATGGAGGACGAGTTCGACGCGTTCGATACGGAGTTCACGTGGACGCGCGAGGTGGACATGGGCGGGTTCGGACGAGTGTCACATTGGGTTTAATATATGCCTTTGAATGATGCTGACTTATTGTGTATTGTGTAGAAATGGCGACTTTGAGATGACGACCGCGTCGAACAACACGTTCGTCGAGGACGGCAAGCTTTACATCGTCCCGCGAAGCAGTGTTGTCCAGGGCCACCATGATGCGCGACGCACGGAGCATGCCCCATCTCGCGCTCACCTCACGCACGCTCTCATTCTCCCACTGCCCAGCGGACAAGGACCAGTTCTGGCCGGCTACGGTGCACGTACCTTCAGCCCGGCGCTGGACGACGGTGAACAAGATGTAATGGTGTTCGCAAGCACTCACGAGTCTATCTACTCAATGAGCTCTATGCTCTTCATCCACAACGCCGTCACCATCTGTTACCCCGCCCCGCTGACACGAACGACGACCTGCAAGACTGTTCTTCAATGATCGAGGCCATAGACGGCGGAAATGAGGCCCCCACCAAAGATTCCGAAAGGAACGATTTAAGTACTGATGCTGCCTTGCCTTGTATATACTTCACCATATGAATACATATCGCATTGAAATGCAAGCTCCTGGAAGTGTCTGATTTTTTTGTCAAGCACAAAAAGCCAAACACCAAAACAGCTTAACTAGAGCACTTTTTAGCGCGATTGCCCTTAAAAGGGGGGAGTATGTCAGCTCGCGAAGCTAACCCTAACCCTAGGTTGCTTGCCACCTATACCTGGGCTGCTGCGGGCCTCTTAGACACTGTCATTGTCCACCATGGCATGCACCTCACTGTGACCTCTCACCATTCATATATTGCAGCATATGTAGGCCAATCTCAACATGTTGACTTGATACTGACAAGAGCGGCGCACGGAGTGAGGCGCATATCGTATTATACCCGTCAATGTATGTCTATTTTCTCGTCTTCTGTCTGGCACTTACTGACCAGTCCTTCCGGCTCAACAAAACATATACCAAGAACGAGTCCTACATATGTCAGGAGACGAGAAAGCAAGGCCATCCGCAAAATCCGCGCGCAGCAGGCGACCTACTCTGACAAGATGATCCGTCTACAGGGCGAACTCGGCGTGGTGATGGACCTCGCGAACTGCGTCTTGCAGTGCGAGGCGACGTAGCGCGAGCAGGCGTACAGACGAAGGCTATGTGGGAGCGGTGGTTCGCTCTTGTGGACCTCAAGCGCAAGTTCCCCTCGTTGGGCTCGCGTGAGGACGAGGAGCTGTTCCAAGACCGGGGGCGGATGCCGAAGAAGATCAAGACCAATTTCTCGAGGTATGTATTGCCGTTGCGCTTGAAACAAACTGTTACTGCACGCGTTGTGTAGCGGCCGGTTACCCCTCAAACTGCGGACGCCGCGGGAGACCGAGTTTGGGTCGCCCATTATCGAGCCTATGATGAAGCCCAAGGATCGGTATGCTCAGATCCAAGCCGCCATCGACCAAGAGCTCGCAAAGCGCAAGCAGGAAGACCATGGCTGGGAGGATCTCATCGACGTACGTACATCGATGTCTACTTGTTTCCTCTATACGTACAAGGCTTTCCAGAATCCTTACCAACCTTCACCTGCCGCATACGCCTCACGGTGCTTCAAGTTCTACCCTGCCTCGCAGCCACCGCCAACCTTATCGTCAGACGACGAGGACGAGCGTCCGACGTTCCGCGCGTGCCGAGCTCGTTTTGGACGTGGTGGCCGTATGCATGTGGATAGGCGCATCCCTGGTGGACGAAGACTACCGTCTCTGCCAACGCGCGGTTCCGACGACGAGAACAGCGAGGAGGATAGACAACGACGACTCGAGGAGCAGTGGAGATTTGACGACGGTCCTGCGTTCGGGCCTGCTGGCCAAGAAGAGCAGGACCGGAAGCTCGCCAACGACTTCTCCCAATCGTGAGTGTATATTGCCACAAATCGTTCGTTGACTAACATTGTATCTTCGTAGATACCTTGTCCGCCGCTGCAGCTTGATGAACGAACCACACCTCCAGCACCTCTTCAAAGACACCAGCGTTCCCCTTGCCACTCCAGACGGACGGGTCCAGAACTACGTCACCTATCACCTCGGTGTCCAACCTGTTGCGCGCAACATCCCCCTCGTCCGGCGTGCGAACCCTTCACCACTCACGCCTGGCATCGCGAGCATGCGCCACCCGAACGGCTCGCTGTCAATTTCGTCATCGAGCAGCGGCGTCGGGCAGGCCAAGATGCCGCCGGGCGGGATGCAGCAGGTGCGCATCTCGTCGGCGAACGGCTTGATCCGCCCGCCTGGGACGCCAGTTCTGCCTGCGCTTCCTACACAGGCATCGCCTCTCCGCAATGCCTCTCCTGCCGTGAACGAAAACGGACACGACGGCGTCAACGGTGAACAGAATGTGAAGATGGCGAATGTTACCGTGCCTCACGCGCCGTCTCGGAGCCAGCCAGATAGTGCCCATGTTCAGTCGGACGGCTCGACACCAACCATTCCCATTTCCTCACCTATGCGCCTCAAGATGACCCCCATCCCGAATGGCTTCACTAACCCTTCCGTCCAGAACTACAACTCGCATATCGCCACTGGAGTGTATGCACATGTGGGTGTTCACGGAAATAGGATGGTTAAGTCTACGCTCGCATCCCTTTAGGTAGATGGCACTTTCCAGGGTAATGGCCACGTCGCACTCGGACGTGCTAACACGAATTACGCCAATGCTGCGTTCTCGCAGCAGCTCATCGCGGCACGACAGATGCTGTGGGCAACGATACCTCAAGGCAACCAACGGCCCGCCACCACACTCGTCGACGCCACCATGAATAGCGGCGTCGAGACGACGCTTGCTGCGAACTTGGGAATGAACGTGAACTTACCGGCGCGTGCACCATCGACGAATGGGCAGCAGCAGGCAGGGCTAGCACGAGGGGTGCAGTCGCCCGCTCTTGCACAGGCAATTGCAACGCAGGGCCAGGGTCGGGTATCGCCTGCAAACGTTGCACGACTCTCACACCCGACGCACATACTGAGCCCCGGGATGGCAGGGGCGCAACCGCATCAGTCGCCGGCGCGTGCGGGGCAGGCACCAATGGCGTCACCGTCTCTTCAATCTCAAGTAGTAGGTTCTTCTGGGACAGGATGCTAGTTTATATTGACGACCTTCACTCCGTCTTTTTGTCTTGACCATGATCGTCTGTTGCTTTTTAGCTATGATTATAGTAGTCTAGTAGTTTTATACATATATTCATTTTATCTCTGATTGTGACGCTCGACTCTTGTATGTACTTATGTTCCATATGTTCATTTCTGATTACTGACTAGAGCACATGTAGGACTTCATAACTTGCAGTCGAAGTCGAGCGAGCGTAACCGCCATCGCCAGCGCGCGATAAATAAGGAAGGTGCTTGGCTCCCGAGATGCCCGAAACAGCCGAAGCGGTCTGTGTGGGCGCTAGTGATTGCTGCAAGTGCCCGTCGCTGCTCTGTCTCGTACAACCAAGAGGGTTGACCAACTTCTTGTGCCACTGTCAGGCAGGAAAATTCCAAAGATAATCCACGTTATGCCGCCAAAGAGAAAACTTTCAAGTACAGCAGAAGATGATAATCAACACCCGCGCAGAACTGGACCTCGCGCAGAAAATTTTATGGAAGGGGGATCAACAAGCCTAGGGGATACGAGTAGTCGTAAGGCTAGATTAACCAATACAGCTGATAAAGCACTGATGGAGAATCATTTTAGAATCAGCAGACGAGGCGACCACGACTGCTCATCTAGTAGAAGGAGACTTAGGTCAAGGGAGTATCACATCTCATGGGGCGGCGAGAGGTACTAGACCTACTGGCCAGAGATCTCAAGACAATCCGGCGGCTCCGGCCGGCTCTCAAATAGAAACAGCGGGAATTGAGGCTGCAGCGGAAGCTGAGCTTGAGGGCGCGATCGAGATTAGCAAACTGCAAGCCGGCCTAGAGACGCTCTATAGCTTGGTAGGCGAGGTTGCTCCGTGGATGAATCGTACAAATTGAGTTATTTACAGATAGTATGTCCTGTTGGTATTAACTACCTTTGTTGTTGACCGATAGTCGTACTATATCTAACGCCGTCATAAACACTGCTGACAATACGGCTGTGATCAATGAAGGTAAGATCTAGAAATTAGAAGTGACTACCATAGTTGACGTTCTTCAAAGCTCCAAATGAAGGTCATCAAATCCCAGAAGCTGTGTCGACGGAAGCAGAACATGAGGTTCCCCGAGCAAATACCGACAGCAGTACGATTTTCCAGTCTTACTCTACCATGAACCTACAAGCTAAGACCAGCCACCGTATGCCTACAGCCAACGATCCTATGGATGTTGATAGCATGGACAATGGGCCCGCAGCTGCAGGCGTAGAGAATACCACACGTGAGAGTTACTCTATCCTATTCAAATATGAGATTACTTATATATAGGTGTGCTAGCAACGGCAGCTACGCCTGATGGTGCAACTATCACAAATGACTCTGATACAGACATGGCTGCAGAGCATGGTACCGTGCCAGAAGCTGGTCGCGGGCCACAGGAAACTCAAGCAGAAGGGACTTTGGGCCATGACTACTACGCTGCTGTCCCTGGAGGATCGTCCAATGGAGTAGGAAACCAAACCCCTGTGGTACCGTCGGTAGAAGCTGACCTAGAGCGTTACCTTGAGTCAGTCGTTCCGACGGTCAAGCGTAGCAACCGTGCACGTTGGAACGATATGTACGGAACAGCTTATTGCTACTGCTTGGTCGTTGGGATGGTGATGGACATCTGGGAGAATTTGCCAGGCAAGCAGGGTGGTACCGGTGAAACGGCCTTGGTGCCTGCCGGCGAGAATGGTGCTTTGATGACGATAACGCTGGGGCATATTTGTGGTTTCCTGAACGTAAACAGAAACACGTTTGGAGGTATGCGGACACGGGTGAATAGGTGGAGAGACACCCAAGCAGCACTGCTTATGGAGGTCCAGGCGGAGCGAGCAGATGATCAGGCAAAAGTGTTGCTGGATATTCTGACGCCAATCTTAGAGGAGAGCGAGCTGCCGGCATCTTCCTCCAAGAGTCAGCGGAATATACCCGAGTGGTCCCGGTCAGCCGCGGCCGGCCACGACTCGGCCGACCGCGCTTGAGCGCTAAGCGCCAAACCAATATATTGCAGTATTTACAGTCAATTTACGAGAACATCTGAGGCATTAAACTTTGAAGTATGAGACTGATAGACAATATGTCAATTAAGTACATGATAGGAGTAATTCTAGAATTTCTTCAAGCTTTACGCATCGAGCACAGACCAGGTCATAGCCGCAGAAGGCACAGCGACCTCGAGATTGGGGATTCTGGCAGCAAGCTATATAAGTGGAATATATTGAATCATCACACAGCGCGATTCAACAGATCGAGAACGGCAGATGGCGCGATAGGCCAAGGATTGGGATAGGGATAGGGTGTGGAGAGCCCTGGAGAGCCGCGCCGGAGAAGAGGAAAGGGAAGTCTGAGTCCGTACCAGACGCCACTGCCGGCGACAGCTTCAGCAGAGTCTGCTCGGATGCAAGAGCCTTCGGTGTAGACTGTGATGGTTTCTGCAGATACTTCGAACTGGTGAGTTGGTCTGTGGGCTGGTCATGGGAAGAATTGCGTCGGGTCAGCAAAGACTCGGAACCCGTTCGGGTGGTAAAGCTGGGATCGAACAAGATCTGCTCACGTTCCGCGCGGTGGACGTGAGTTATGCGCAGGCGACGGGCAGTCGACGTGAGCCCATCGTGGGCTAGATATTAGACAGGATCCCATTTGGGATGAAGGGCGCGAAGCAAGCGCAACGCACAGCGGGCGCATCGGTGGGAATGTTCGCACTCGCGATCCTGTCGATCGCGGTCACGGTGGCAGGCCCTGCAGGCGCAGTGGTGAGCATCAACACACGCTGGAACGAGGTTGTGGGTACGTGACCGTTTGGTGACACGGTGCAAGTCTTTTACAGTGCGGACGTTGTGGTTGTGGCGAAGGCACCGGGCTCAGCGTTGGGAACCCGTAGGTAGTCGCGGAAGCGAAGTGCCGCGGTAATACATTTCCCGCGATCGTCGATCTCGACGCGATGTGCCAGGAGAGGGAGGCGGACGGACAGCGACTCGGCCTGCGAGATGTTCTTGCATGGAGTCGGAGACTGCGGCGAGGACGGCGCGCACGTAGCCGCTAGTAAAGCGAGTCGGGTCTTGGTATGCGAAGTCCACAGGAATAGGGAGGTTTTGTAAGGTGTGCCATATATCCGAGATCCAAGAAGGATGCTTATCCCGCGCCAGTCGTAGGGATGCAGCCAGCGCAAGGCTTGGCAACCTCGGCCCTCCCCCCAGCAGGTACAGGAGGTACCGAAGCACTAAGGAGACACGTCGGTACATTAGAGTTACTGTGTGTAAGAACAACGACATCAACAATCTGCGTACCCGCACGTAGAGGTTCTCTAGAGTGCCGTCCTTGGCACGAATCTCTTCCAAACGAGCTATGCCCGATTTGATCAAATGCTGCGTGATACCTAACCTGCAAACCCTTAGTAGGGCGAATCTGATGTAGGCCAGTCTCACTCTTACCGAGCCTGCATGTGCGCTTGACCGTGTTTCTTCGTCGCGGGATTGTAGAATTCCAGGGCTCGCAGACCGGCTCGCGCCATGAGGAGGAATGTTATGTACTGAATCTCTTCAATGTCCTTTCTCTCTGTGTACTATACTGGGAGTCAAACCCAACGAACTGGAGAAGACACAATGTCTGGCACTCACGTTGAAGATTTTCAAGATATCCAGATTGCTCGCCACTGGAAATCCGGTATATTAGTTCCGGGCCAATGTCATTTGATTTGGGACTCACGGTAAAGGGCTCTTCCGCTCATTACGAGATTTTCTTGTATTCCGGCTCGTTCATCTGTGAGTTTATCAGGCGGACATATTCTGAGACAATGTATTAACTTACCAAGGCCCAGTGTTCTCTTTGTGCGCTGAGATGGGCTACCGGTGTAACAAACCACCTTAGCATAGCTCCACAAAGACTGCAACAAGAATGATGTGCTCTCGCTCTATGAGATCCGTTTATCGCTCCCAAATGCGCCGACCATTCCAGATTTCACGACTGCTGTCTCGTTCTCCCTTTTCCTCAGTCGACGCTCAGAGTAGCACAACCTTACATTATGTCTAGTCTTCTCACAGGCACGGTTCTAAACCACATGCCAGAAGGAACGACGGATAGAGATAATGGAGGCTCTTGCAGAGAATGCCGCTCGTCGAAAGTCAGTACATGTGAGATCCGACTTCCTGACATATCTCTGTGATCGCTTTCAGGATATCTGAGTCACTCAAGCTCATCAAGAAAGAAGCACGGTGCATCTACCGCCCCCATGGACCATCTATGCCCATCATGGGAACGATGTACGATGTGATGATTTAGCGAAGCAGAAAGCATGACCGTGCCCGCCAGAGGTAGCCGGCAAGCCCGTCCAAATGGAAACAATTGCGAAACTCACCGACGGAGACATGGCCGGTAAGGAAACGAGGCGCAATCAATATGCTCTTCGGCCCTGTGATGACATGAGATCGACGAAGAGCTCGACTGTAGCGCCCGCCCAGACCATCGCTGCTCCCGAGGCCGGCGCCGCCGACGCGTGCCCCGTGGGCATCACTGGCGACATGATCTCGCTCACGGGCGTTGGGAGCGGCTCGAACGGGAGCGAGGGTGTCAGCAGGGTGTGCGTGTGCGTATGCGGATGGAGGTGGGATGGGTGGAGGTGAGACGTGAGGGTTCCGCCGCTATTATACACGGAGAACAACACGTCGTTAGTATGCTGTGAGAGGGAAAGGATGGTGATACGCACTGTATCAGCTCGCGCACTGCGCCTATACTCTTCAGGATCGTGCACCCGCGCGCCCCGCTGTTCTGGTAGTGCGTGTGCTCGGGAAGCTGCCGCAAAAACTCGACGCTCTGCGTCAACTGGTGCGTGAGCGCGATGTGCGAGTGCACCGCCGCGAGGTTCATCAGGTACCTGCACATGCATGACTCGCTGCTGGCCTTATCCACGCCGTTGGAGATAGAGCCGCAGATGTATGGCTGGTGGTAGTACAGGTCGGAGCCCGCGAGCGCCCGAAGCGCGAGGACCGCATACGAGCTCCCCGTGTACATCCCATTGCCCAGATTATAGCGATAATAGCCGAGGGCGGGCGAATAGGAGGACGAGGCGGAGACGGAGACATATGTGCAGAGGTCGCCGAGGGAGGAATGCCCGCTTTGGGACTGGCTGTGCGAGTGCGAGTGCGAGCCGAGTGTTCTGGGTGCGAGGGGTGGGTAAGGTACATGCCGTTGAGCGCGAGGGTCGGGCCCGGGGAGGTGGTACAGCTGGTCCGCTCCTCCCACCGCGCCATTGCCTGCGCATTCTGTCTTCACCACCGGCGGATCCGTTCCATTCACACCCGAATTGCTGTTAGACGAGGACCAGGAGGAAGGGGAGGACGCAGAGAACTCGAGCTGGCGCGCGCTGGAGCTGGAGCTGGCTGCGGCGCAAGGTGCGGGAGTGCCATTTTTCAGCGGCGTCGCCGTTGCAGTAGTTGGGCTCCGCCCAGCGCAGGTAGGCTTTGCCTTTGCGCGCAACGGAGGGAGGGTGTGTGAGTATGCGATGGACAGTGAATAGAAGAGCGCATGGGGGCGTACCGCAGAGCTCGCGGACGAGGCTCTTGAGCTCGGCAATGGGGCTGCGCAGTCGGGTCGTCTTGTCGATGTTTGAATCACCCCTGCGTTCACGAACGAGTTAGCATGCATGGATCGACGGTTGATGCACGAACAGGGGGCACGTACCTCAAAGATCGTCGACCTTGTAGATATATAGCCCGGTCTACACCGCACATTAGTCAACGAAAGCACAGAGGACGAGTGAAAGCACGTATAAGGCCTAGCTGGATGCAACGCTGACAAAGGCATTTACGATCGCACTGTCGGGGGCGGATGTACCTTGCGCTTGGAGGTGTGGCAGTTGAGGCAGGGCTGGGTCATCCGGTTGTGTCTCCTGCAGCATCAATAATATGAGCACGAGAGGATCCCAGCGTACAAAGGGGGGAGAGGGATGGCGTACCGTCAAGCGCAAGCGCGAGGCATGGACTGTAGCCGCAACTACTCCAAAGTTTGCATGTCCGCCCTCGACCTCAGCAGCGAGCTCGTCAGTGCTGCAATCAAAACTATCGGAGACCGGTGGGTAAGTTTGCAGAACATGATAGAACACATTACGCACCAACTCCCATATCCTCGGTATCTGGTGATATGCGAGACCGTCGACCTGCAAGCAGGCTGACTACGCGGCACCTGTGCCCCCGCTCTGTTCTGCGTCGTCGTCAGGGTCATGGTTATTTGAAGGGAGGCGCACCTGCATGGGGGCTCGTTTGAAGCAGCGGATGTCGCCGACAAGGACAGTGTGCGCACGCGAGGGTGTGGTCGCGCATATGCGGGTGGCAGAGTGACGGTCACGCATTTGTCACACCGAGTCTGACGTCGACCCAACGCGTCGGAGCTTTCGCCAGACGAACTCTATCCCGATAATAGGGAGTTTAGGAATAATTCTCTTCAAGTACGATTGGCTTAGTGGTCAAATGTGTTGCGTTTCTACTAGTAAGCTGCTTTTTAATATGGTTCAGACTGTTGAAAACATGTTTCTATGTTACTAAATATTCATGATAATCATGTATGGTCTCGCGTCCTACACCTCTGAGTACGTTGTTGTTCTTTGGGTTAAATCGGCTCATTCTTGTAGATTCTATCGAGGTGTTACCAATGGCGAAATCGGCATTTTGGGCGGCATGTTCCTACTATTCCTCTATGACCTAGCCGTTGTAGATTCGCAAGGTCCTGGAATTCTTGGACTCCGAGACTCTTAGAGACGTGGGCGACGCGACGCCTGGACAGCTAGATATGGGATAGATATGCCAGTGGACTACGGAACGCGTGGACGGTTGGATTGTTCACACTCGAGCACAGGAATCGCTAGTTCGGGACAGCAGACCGAAGTGTAGAAGAGCCAGCAAAAGCCGTCCATTTCTCATGACTGACGATCAGTAGTCTGAAATCCATCCAAATTGTTTACGTTGTTTGAGAATCGTGAGTGAAGATTGTGATGGAAGCTAAGAGAATCCCCGAACAGTCAATCCGTATATACAGGTAAACCTGCTGTCTCCCCAGTTATCTAATATCTCCAGGACGACCGCGCCGACCTTACTGGTCTCCTCTATTAGTGTTGTAAACGTTAGATATGATCGTAAGATTCGGGGATCATAAGAGACTTTCGCCAGAGGGAATAGGAACTGTTGTTCATCAATCCGCGCTGCTATCCAAGAATAAGATGTCGACGGAATGCCGTACTCGTTATATGAATCCCGGATATGTACAACCTCATTCGCTATACCCCACAGGATCGCCGTGCGTGGGGCCGACATAGCATCCTCCTTCCGGTGAGCAAGGTGGAGAAAGGTTACGTTAGTAATTTGGAGTGGCTGTGGAAAGGCGACGCCAACGTAGCCCGACTGTCCCAACATAGGCCAACAATTACCGACGTTATGCTGCTGTAGAAGGATCGTTTCCGGGGGAAAGGGCCGTATGGGCTGACGACCCAAGATTCGCCGAATGAATGCGACGTCAAAGCGGTCCCGGATGACATAACTTGGCGATGTCAAATTGTCGATGATTGTTGCTCCGAGGGATTGGCTTGCCCAGTTGACTTCAACGGACATATGCTCTTGTGAGTCGCAATAGGAGTCGAAGACCGTTCTCACAGCGGCGTGGACGCACGGGTCATAATGAGAGCGCGCGAATTGAAACAGAGCTGTGCCAATAGTAGCAGACAGCAGCGTGCCCACCAAAGTTTGCACAGCCTCGCGAACAAGCCATCTGATAGCGTAGTAGAAGAATCGCGACAAGCGACGCTCGTTATTTGCATGGCCTAATGTCGCTGTACTGTTCACCATGCACGGTATCTATTCTCTGTCAGTATGATTTATTTCACTGAGACAAAGTCCTCGAACCTCGAGACCATTTGGGCCATGGGAGGATGCATCACCATGAGCAGATATGCCACGATGTTTTGCCTTTTGAAAAAGAGTTGAGTAAAGACCCAGTCCATGTGCGAGAATGTAACAGACATTTGAAGTCACAACCGCCGAAGAAGCACTAACGCTTTTAGCGGACAGACCGGACTGCGGATGATGAGAACGAATTCTTTAGGTGTCAAGAGTACGAGCACATACTTTAGCTGTGGTGGGAACGGTCGGTTCAACGCTGAAGCTCTCAGAGTGAGCGAGGATTGGCAATGCGATCAGATCCTATCCAACTTGAGAACGTTTCAAGGCGCACTGTGCACATATAAACCCATACCTTGGGCATCGAACGTAGTGCCAACAAGTTATCTGTGCTGCTAGAAACTTCTCGCTTGGTGGAGGGCTGAAAGCGCACTGCTCGATATCAAAGCACACAGTGTTTCTTAAGATGCACGCACATGCGACCAGTCGCGGCACTGGGTGTCGTAATCATCGCTTTCCTTTATGGTAGTCAGCGGTGAGATGGGCGTGTGCAGGACTTTAGAGCTCCATCTGGTTTGTGTCCGCTATAATACAAAATATCTGATCAGGCGCAAAAATGACATGCTAGATAGACTCATACTACTACAGGATTTTCTGTGATACTTGTGCCGTTGACTGTGCCTTCCTGAGAATTATCGTCATAAGAATGCCTTTCTTTCATGAACCTCGGCCTGTGCGACCCATGGGCGGTGTGCGTGCCCATGTGGGCCCGAAACAAGTGTGCAGAAGGATGTGAGGAGGGGCCGCGAGAGCAATGAACTTGTTACGCGCATCACGCGCACGACTGCGCATTAATACCCCGGTATAAATGGAAGAGCCGAGGTTAGGTTATTACTAGCGCCAAAGATCAGGCCTTCGATTTGTTTGCAAATAAGAAGTTGGTGAGTGACGGCGGTATGAATGCCCAGTGGCGGAACAACATGTCTCGCATATGTCGATATCGGTTATCAAGCACAACATATGCGCCAACTCCAAAAAACCTAGGATCCGACCTCCGGCCGGTCAGATCCACATGCGCCACCAGGTACGATTGTGATGCGAGCATATGCTATCGATGGCCCAAAAGTGCAGATGGCCTAGAAGTGATATAGGCCATTTCTGGCTACTACCTCATAGCTGAGTCTCCGCTAGAAATATTTTGGGATCATGGCTTGTACTCAATTTATACTCCAGGAAGATACATACCCTCACTAGCAAACTTTCGTATGTGCGACACACAGTTCAGAG
Source organism: Pleurotus ostreatoroseus (assembly GCA_005298045.1). NCBI lineage: Eukaryota > Fungi > Basidiomycota > Agaricomycetes > Agaricales > Pleurotaceae > Pleurotus > Pleurotus ostreatoroseus. Next base: position 15,125 of record SWBT01000484.1, on the reverse strand, counting down.
CGAGCAGGTTTGCAACGCATACGGTAGTAAACGACTGTATACGTAAAAACACAAGGAAACACGACGTACTCACGTGTCAGCGCAGCGCCCAGAAGCAATGACACGCGCGGCGTGACGCGCCCTTTAAACCGGGGTGATCACAGTGCTGCAAAAGGTGACGCGCATACAATGCGAAACTAACGGAGCACGATACCGCAGTGGGACGGCAAGAACATCTACGACACATTGTCCACGTTGGCATGGAACTAGTAGAAGGCATGATACAACGTGTGCGAGGTAAGCGCAGTATAGAGATATCGATAGCACGTAAGGTAATGGCATTATGGCAAGTGAGACGGCAGTAGTAGGATGAAGCACATGGAAGTGAGAGAGCAAAACTAAGACGTAAGCTAATACAGTAAACAGCTTGGGAGCAGGAAAACGAAAGAGAAATTCCATCGCAGCGAATCACACGAACTAAGGAAAGAAGGAAGCGAGTAAATGAGTTACGCCGACAGCGAAGTGAAATAAGTAGAGGGGGGTATAATTGAGACGTGAATTAAGTGAGTTGGTACAGAATGGATGGGTGGATGGGGTTTCTTGAGTATCAAGAAACAACGTGTAAGCAAGAGATCGAAGTAAATGCAACTTACGTAGTACGTGGTCGATGAAAGGTCACAAGTTGGTGTGCGAGTAAACAAGCAAAGCATAGGGAAACAAATTCACATGCTCTCTCTCTGCCTCTCACTTCGAGAAGCCTCGAGGAATTACAGAAGAAAAAGCGTAAGCTGGGGAAAGTCAAGGCGATGGTGGCGCAATACATGAGAAACAACTGCACGCAAGGAAGAGAAGAACCTAACGTGAAGCGTAGCGCAAACAGGAACTGTTCAAAACCCAAGAAATACAGCAGTCTGCTATTTCAAGCTACAAGACTGACGTACAAAACACGTCATGATCTCCACAAACTGATGAAAAGACAGTTCAGGCAAAGGGAACCCGATAAAGGGACGAGAATGACGAAAGGATCACTTTAATCGGCGTACATCTGACAATGATTGAGAGTGTGAGTCAAACGGCACGAAAATAGAGCTTACCACGCAAAAGTTGCATCACGCAACCACTTTGATACGCAGTGAGGCTTGCTCTTTGAAGAAAAGCGAGTACATTGTCGTACTTCCAATCACACATGCGGCGCAAGTGAAATACTTTACACACGCCACTGGTGCGCAAAGCGGCTAAAAGCTCTTCATCGTCGTTTAGGGTAGAGACGTCCGAGGAATCGTCCAAAGCTGGAACGACGGACGCTTGCACAGCAGGCGACGGCTTGATGATGACATTCTCTGACTGAGAGAACTGAGAGAAGCTCTCAGCCACCGTGTTGGTGGTAAGGCGCGGAGTAAACACATTCTGCGAAATACCACCTTCTCCGGCAGATAGTTCACCGTCAGAGATGTGAGATGCAACACGTTGTTTCTCGTGACGATTGCTGCGCGGGGAAGAACAGGAGGCCTGAAAAGGCGAAAAAGCAAACGTATACAAAAGCGATAAGATAAAAATGGAGTAAAATAAATACCTTGCTTCGACCACGACCAAGCTTACGATCGCTGCGAGGTTCCACAGGGAGGAGCTTATTGTCACTTCGAGGTTCCGCAGGGAGATAGCAGGAAGCGTCAGTGTATTTAACATATCGGTTCCGATAAGCAAGTCGCTCGCGAGTAACTGCCTCAGCGGGCCAACAATCAACGTAGCGCGAGAGAAACACCCTGCAAGAAGAACGAATCTGTGGAAGACATGATTGAAAAGATTAGATGGAGCCCAAATGTAAGAACGTACTGCATTGCGAAAAGCAGCAACAGCACATGAGGGCTGTCCACCCCACGGCAACCCTTGGACCAATGTACGGAGAATAATGGTGTTAACCATGTCCTGCAGAAGATTAACACCGCGTTAAGATGGAATTCAACCAATAGACGAAGGCGACGCGCGTTCAACCGAGACATCTGAGTATCCTTGAGCCGCAACCCGGGGACTGCATTCCAAGAATGATATCCAGGCCACTTCAGGGGTTTCTGGATGAGAACTTCGTCCTGCTTCGCGGACACGACAGCAACGTCTACAACAGCGGAAGAGACAGCAGCGACAGTAGGGAGGGCGTCAGCAATCAGAAAAATCAAACGATTAAGATACGAGCAATGCATATAACAGTATTCATTGAGAGTTAGAGAACCACATACCTCGTAGGGAGTAGCAGCGACGCCGACCTAGAGGTGAACGAAGTATAACGAAGTCGGAAGAAATTCCACCCATCCGCAAGAATTGACCGCTGAGCGTCTGACTTAATCGTGAAGGGCGCGGATCTCGGACGCGGACCGGAGGCAATATATACGGTATACGAGGTGTAGAGAGAGATGTAGTTTGGAACTCCGTTACCTTGATCGCAAGGTATTGGGGACTATCACCTCCCATCATGAGCCGGCCGTTGCCGTCGGCAATCGACGGATCACATGCTCTTGCGCGACAGAGTTGCGTCCATCCATGAACTTTGTAGGTACTAATTGCTTTGTTCGCAATTCGTGGTATGTTTTGCAGTTGCGCTATTATCAATATGCTTATGCCGTATATGCAGCTGTATCAGAATTGGTTCTTACCCTGTTATCCTCCGAGTATGCCTCTCTCCTTCGGCCGGTCTGGTGCTGCTACAAGCCGCATTGGTATCGGTCAGCAGCACAGCACCCTTTTCAGATATGTTTAGATGGTTTTGTATTAACATCCTAACTTAGGGAGCGCCATTTGCGCCGGTAGCAACCTCGCTCGACTAAGTTATCTTGATTGCGGGATCGTGCTTTGTCTTCTTCGTCCAACAGACCGAACAACGGCGCAGATGGAGCCACGGAGGTAGAGCAATGACAACATCCACAGGGGGACGAAGCAGGCACTGCTTTATCTTAGAGTAGATAAATGCACATCTCGCCCTCGGGCTAGGCGGGACGTTCTCCTACGTTGCTTACGTCTTCACTCGTAATCCGGCAGAGCAGCCGTCCAAGAGTTCGCGCACAACTGGTCGTTACGTCGCACCGCTTGGCACTATCCAGTGAGTTCATCAAGCCCTTGTTCCATTCATTCATGATCTGTTTCAGGAGCAGACTTCATCCATCTTCTCAGCTGGTCCAACACTTTGCACAGGTCCTCGCCGTAGTGAGACGTAGCGAGACTCGCTGCGCATTGACACTCCGTACAGCCACTTTTCACTCTGTCTGAGCACACGCTTACTCGTAGCTGAATACAGGGAAGTATTATTATGAACGTTTGCTGTAACGATGCGTTGAGAGCTTTAACGTCGTGAGTCATATCTGTATGTCTCTTTCTTACGGGCTGAGTATTCGCCAGGACGATATTGAGCTAGTGGATCCTACAAAGCGGCAGGCTCGAAGCTTCTTTCTCCGTTTTTATCTGAGTGTCATCAATGGGCGATTAATGTACTGATTCTTGCGCCCGTTCGTGCGGTCCTCTTTTGCCACAATTGGAATTGCTTCTCGAGGTTGTCATCTTCTACCTCAAGCTTGCCTTTGCTCCCCCGTCAAGATACTCGTGCGGCTTCCAGGCAAGTCTCATTCTTCATCGCTTGTTGTTCGCCTAATGTTATCATTGTCTAGCTTCTGTGCTGTAGAGCTGTAATCTCCCTCTCTGTCGGAGGTTCATTTTTCTGCAGTGTAAGCCCTGTGGGTTATCAGTGTTCTGTGGTATTAACGTTCTAGACGAAAGATGGCTGTGGATCTTGTGAGGATTTGCGACGACGATGTCCTGAGCCGTGTCGATCCCTCGATCGATTTGTTACATCTGGATCCGAGCGAAGTCGAGGACGGCGCGCTCAAATATGCACTTTTGCGCCTTCGCCGCCGTATCAGGGAAGAGAAAAAAGTCGTAATCTCTTCGCGCCCTGTTACGAGATATACCGATAGGAGAGTGGTCATGCGGAATAGATGGGAATGTGAAGTGGTAGAAGATGAACGTGCCCGTCCATCTCTCCCTCAATCTTTTCTTCCTCTTTCCTTCCTTTTCTTGCTACTGGTCCTCTTCCTTTGTTACTGGTGTGCGCATTTATGAGGCTCTTCGATGGGATGCTCAAATCATAGGTCGGTCTCATCGATGGGTTAGGTTGTTTGCAGAAGCGAAAACAATGCGTTCTGTAAGTGCAAGGAAGTCGCGATTTCCATAAATCACTCAGTTTTCAGCGCCCCACTCCAACTAGTGAGAGTATTTATATATTGCCAGTTATACTGACGACAGCTACTGGATGGTATACTCCACGCAAGACTTTTCACAGCCATGTGTCGCGCGGGAGAACGGCGGGTACAAGTCATTGGGTGGGCGAGGTGGCAGATGACATCCATCAGTTTAAGCTCGCAACTCCAGGGGTACGCTAGTAGGTCGTAACCGTGGACAAGCGTCGAGGCGCGAAATTTGACATTACGGTTCCTCTAACCGTTACGGTTCCCCTAACCGTTTTGACCTATTGAATGATAGCCTTTTTTGGAGAGGTTGGGCGCTAGAAAATTACCTCCGGTTGGCCTACAGCACGGTCCGGCCGGACCACCTTTGTTTGTTCCTTGTTTGTGGTTCCTCGGTCCTCCCGCGCGCCGCCTCCTTCGTTCCTTCCTCTAAAGCTATTGCAACTACGTATACGGTGTTCACGTAGATATCATGAGACGGCTCCTTTGAGACCAATCTAACTACACTCTCGCAGCACGACCACATCTTTCATGACTTCTAGCGCTCATCCACCCGGCGCATTTTTCGAGGAGTTCGCTGGGAGCGAAGCGACACAAGCCGGGTAACGACAGATGATCCAAGTGAGTGATATTGCGTTGCGTGAATATGAAGACCAATTAGTATGCAGAAATTCCAAGACCCTACCAAGACCCGATGAGGATCCTCTTAACATGGCATGAAACCATCCCCCCCCAACTTGATCGCCGTAAGATCACTGTATCTTGTACTCCGCACTCGTAACCGTACACATTTCCCATCTTATTAAGGTGACACACAGTGCTCATTGACAATTAGAAGTGATCCCGGCGACCATGACTATGCTATTGCTACAGCCAGGGAAGCTGCCTCCGTGAACATGTCTCGTCGGTGTAGTGTTTCATTTCCAATTTTATTATGGCAAGCTGACATGCCTACACTGGAGTGCGAGTATGATAGGTATCTGCAATTGCACTCAGGGTTTCGCTGTGGGCGGCACAGATACAAGCACATGCGGGCGCGGAATCGCCATCTGTAGACGAATGGCATATGCATACTATCTTCACACGTGCCGCTCAACGCCCCTGTTCGGCATTGGCGAGTGGACAAGAAACATCGCCATCGTCAATCTGGCTCTCAACCTGTAAACACAAGGCGTGGACCCCCAAATGGACTCCAGCGGATAGTGTTCTGGGACGGTACGCGACGCGAATGGGCCGTTGGCGATATGGGCAGCAAGCATGGGGCTTTTGTCAGGCCTCCGAACACAGGTCCAAGAAGCCAAATAGCAGAGGCTCGAGGTCTTCGTCCTGCCAAAGTTTGTGACATGGATTCCAGAGGCCAGAGACTGTCGTCGCCTCGAGTATCGAGTGTGCCGCGCCGACTACAGTACACCACCGCATTCCGCAATCCTTGCCACTTGGAGGCTCGGAGTATGAGAGTCGTCTTACATTCAAGTCGTTGAAGGCTTCCCCCATGCCTCGCTCGGATTCTGCTGTCGATGGCAATGAGCCCGCAGATGAGCGACCATTGTTCGACGGCACGACCTCTGTCGATGGTGTCCTACGCGTGATCCATGGTGACGGAACTGGCCCCTTATCCGCTCTGCTCGATGCCCTTCGCACACACATGGATCTCGACTTTGCGGTACAGGAATATTCCGAACATCATATTAGGGTTCTAACGTGAAGGTAGTCTCCCATACTGAGTTTGTACGCATTGGCCGGAATTCCAAGGAGTGTCGGTGCGCGCTGTGCTGAGCGCAGTCAACGCTGCGATTAGTGACTGTGCTCTGTCTGAGTTCAAGTTTATGATGAGTGTTGACTTGAATGCTAAGTCGGGCTAGGCTGATGTCGTGTCTGCATTTGTTGGCTCTCTTCAGCTCGAGCTTTCACGCAGACTTCAGGCATCCTTTGGAGTCGTTCAGCTCTCTTCCTGTTGAGTAGATATGCTGCCCTGCACTCATGACTGCACGCTAGCGTACACTTCGACGCTACCGCTATCATAGGGCGTACCATCATAGACGGCATTTCACTGTAAGATACGACACTGGAGATCATCGTCAAGGCTCACTTCAAGAACACGAGCTCACATTCTCAGCATGCGTCGAAAGGACGGCAATCTACCAAATTTGCATCTAGCAACGTCTAATTTCTTCATCCCGCTCCCTTTCTGGCCCGTGCTTTTGATCAACGAGGTTCAGCTTATACGTCCGTATTAATCGTATCATTATTCTGTAACATGGACGTCTGGCAGACGTCTAAGTGGCATATGCTGCTCTCTACTACGTCTGCATCAATTTGATTTGTCAAGGTTTGGTACTGCAGTATAACGCTTCCACCTTGAGCTAGTATATGATCCCTGTGCGATGTTGAAGAGCAGTTTGCCACCAGAAAAGAGGAACCGGGTGTCGAGCGACAGCAGACTACCACGAGTAATCACCCCCGTCTTGCTTGTAACACGGCCCGGCCGGACCACCTTTGTTTGCCCCTATTTGTTCCCAGGTCGTTCCGTACCGCATCCACAGCCGTTTTGCAATGTTCCTCTTACATCGTCTCATACCTCTATAGTATCCATGTCAGTATTCAGATGCTATCACGCTTATTCATTTCGATCAGACATTTAAGCCTCTCTTTCTCCATCTAAGATCACACTAGCCCTAGAAACCTTTCGAGCTTGCCCTGGGCTTTCTTCACGTCGCCGACTGGTAAAGCAACACAGACAGCGCATCTAGCATACAGAGCTGAATCCTCTATTGGCCGAACACTGGCACTCAAAACTGGTCGCCTCTAGGCTGGACGCACAAGTTTTCGCCTGGCTGTACACTACTCCCATCATACAGCTGTGTGAGCGAGTTTAGTAACAGAATTAAGCAATTCACGACGACGAAAATAATGCTGCTGGCGGTGCAGTGCAAAGTGAGTGAGATCAGTGCACAAATTACTGTCACAATATTATCTCCGTTAGTACATTACACTTTCGAGCCGACTTGACCGTTGACGGTTACTCTAGGAGAATTCTATCGAGATAGTGACACGCAGCTACCTGTTGTCGTGTCACTCCACACATTGCAAGGAATCTGCACTTTTTCTCTCAACTGTCTAGTCATATTGTACAGCATCATGAAAGCTGCGTCAGCGTACGTCCGCTAGCGTGTTCACCGGCCCATTTGAGCAGAAGAAGACGTTGAGGATGAGTGCGATGTCGGTCCGGCAAAAGCTACAATAGCTTTTCATGGTCTATTGCAGGAAATGCAATATCGTGCGCCTATGTCTGGGAGACTCATCGATAAGGTTCTCATGTCGAGCTGTCTATGCTCATTGTTTTCTGCGCTCTTGATGACGAGCATTGCCAAGGACTGTTGGTATAATGAATAAAGTGGGTCCTGTCTTGTCATCTTTTTCCTTCTTTCACTGACAAACGCGCTATCCATAGTGTACCAATGACGAAGATTGCGACGAACAGCAGTGGATCAACGTCTTTCACTTATTTTCGGCGCGCGACGTTACACGCATAGGGCGCAAGATCCTAAGAATGCAACACCACAGTTTGGATTTGCGGCAACGCGCCTGATGTTCCGGGGCTGGCGCTGGAACGCAAGGTTCTCTCCCGCCGTCTCACTCGCCACCTCCTTTCGCGCATCGACGCTTGTCCACGGTTACGACCTACTAACGTACCCCTGGAGTTGCGAGCTTAAACTGATGGATGTCATCTGCCACCTCGCCCACCCAATGACTTGTACCCGCCGTTCTCCCGCGCGACACACCGGCCCGCAACGTCCATGTTCTCGCCGTTTACAATCCCATCCCGTTGATCATCGTGCTGCGGTTTGGCATCGTTTCTCCTCCTCTAGATACCGCACTCTTGAACTACATTGTAGCTATCACCTCACCTAATGACATATATCTTGCTCTAGGTTCTCGCCTCGCTGTGGTACAGTGCAACAATTCTTGTAGATCACTAATCTGCTATCTATGACAGTGTCTGCCTGGACTCAGACAGTGTTTATCTGACTATTCGCCATGTTCATTCTGAGGATTTTCAGCTCACAAATACTGTAATGATACAGGCGCTTCACTGCGTAGCAGGAAAGGGGAATCGGGGGTCGAGCGACAGCAGACTACCACGAGCTAAGCTCATGACGCATGAGACCTGAGGCCTCTACTAAGTACTCATCGTCAATCCATTACTATACTTATTGCTATTGTGTCTTCCCCGCAGTCTCCCGATTCTCCTGGCAATCTCGGCGGCACCCTTGACCCCGCTATCAATGCTCCGCCTCGCGACCCGTCCCTCGACGTCCGGCCCGATTTCGCCTCAGCAGCCTTCGCCACATCGGTTACTGCTAATGCAAACGCCTCGCAGCGCGATTCCACCGATGTTGTCGCAGAAATGAATGCCTCTCAAGACGCACAGCACGCCGAGGATGTCCAGCGTTGAGAGAACTATCTGTGTGCCCTCGTTACTGCCACGCGCCGCCCGCTACCACGACGGCTACTGTCGCCTCAACTACGCCGGGAAAGGTAGCCAAATCACCTACTCTCGGCGATACACGCATCATCGACGGTCTATCCGTGCGTCCTCGTCCGACTCAGTTCGCACTGGATAAGCTCACCAAGCAAATACTCCAAGCTCTTTTACTTCACCTGTGAGGCTGCGCAGCGACACTTAGACTGTCACGCTCGCGCTGACGCACTCGACTGGAATTGGTTCTCCACTGTTACTAAGGAGGTCGTTCCGCATGGAATATATGGCCCAGGAGCGCCGTCACTGGTAAGACTGCATCGATAACGGTGAACCTGTGTTCAATATTCAATATTGCTTTGAGTTCTATACGTAGGTCCGAACCTCGTTCGAGTTCCGCACAAGTTGACCGCCAACCGTTCGGCATCCGCCCAAGGTTTTGATCGCGGACGAATGGGATTAGACAGAACCTACTCCTCCATGCAACTCGCTCCGCAGGCCGCTCCAAATACGAGAGGCGAGCCTCTCCGCTGCTCGCACACTCGGCATGGTACCAGCGTGGTGCCAACGTTCCGATACTAGGTGTATCCAGCTTTGTCCGTGCCGCCTCCATCTCCTCTGCATCATTTTCCCCAGACATACGCATGCGCTCCTAAACACCTGTCATAATCGCAGCCCCACACACCAAGACACTGACGCAGACTGTTCTCAGCCCAGTCGACAAGGAGTACGAGAAGCGTGATTTAGCCGAGCGCACAGCCCTGGAACGGGGCCGTGCGTACACGGGCTTGATGTCGCGCTCGCGCTGCAGTTGAGGCCCGGGGGATATCTCGGACCCGGTGTACCTCGTGAAGACACTAACTCTACGTCGCATTATTTACGGATAAGGATGTTCTCTGGTCATTCACATGGGAGCGCTGCCAGCCGTGCTCCTTTTCTCCTACTAGACGGAACTCTCTACCGCTTCCTCCACGCATCTCCGTGTCCACCGCCTGTATATTCAAGAGCGCACGGACAAACATGGTCACTCGACGCGGCACATTGAGACAGTTGACTTTTCGACTTTGCGTTCGACTCTCGCCGCGTGTCGCGTTCAACCCTGGCACATACCGCACGCACCCTGCCGGTAAGGCTGCGCTTTGAAGGCACGGATACTTTATGCTACCAGTATATGTTGAGTAAATCCATTCTTGGAATCCACTGATGTGTGCGTGTTCGCTCAGAGTTTACTTCTCGTCAGTTTTTGTATGCCCATCGAAGTTTGTAGAAATCATGATCTGAGAGTGATCACTTGTGAAGCCCTTGTTTGTGCCGCCTTCTCCTCCCCTTCCGTACGAGAGCGTGAGCAAAACCCAAGGGGGACCGTGGTCCAGCGCCAGCAGACTTTCAGCGAGTCAATTTTCGGGGGCCCTGGCGAGGCGCCATCCCGCCTGGCAATACTAGATTTGACGAGAAGTCCGATCTACTCCTGATGCATGATGATCTCAAGACGACGGCAGTCCGGCTTGCCTCGTACCATGGCCAGCGTCGATGATCTAGTTTAGACGCCCGTAACACCGCTAGGTCTTGCACGCCGCATGTCACAAACCGAAAATATATCCGAGATAGCACATGCTATACGCTAATGTTGGCGAGCAGACGAGGCACGCTCGCGGAATTGCTTGGGTCCAAGCACGCGTCAACGTCCAAATAACTTCCTTTCGGATTGAGATTTGACCCCCTCGAGCGCCTCTCTCTTGCTCTCTCTTGACCTTCATCCGCTTCAATGATGCCGTATTCCAGCGATTCTGGCATAGACGATGATCATTTGGGTACGCACCATCTTTGAATATCGTCAGAAGGTATGATCAGTGACCGCTTGGTTCAGACATACATATCCGCAGTCCTGGACGACGAGCTCCTAGGAGCAGCATACCACCTGGGCAACGTATGTTTAAAGATCGTAAGCCTCGCGTGGATTCAATTGGCCAAGAAAAGCCCGAATTTGCGCGCTGGCTGAGCTATCTCGTCTGGTGGATGATACGGTACAGCGTCGAGGTCCTCAGGGCTGCCGTCCTCATGTTACGCATGCCTTTGGCCATTGTTGTGGCTATATGGCTTCTATCTCTCCTGTCTACCTCCTGCATGGGCGTCGCCTATCGGTTCCTGTCCCCTGCGTGCCATGTACCCGTAATCGGCTCCATGTGTTCATACCTATCCCCTCGCCCGGCTGCCACCTCCGAACCTGCACCCATTCCTCGCTGGACAGACTACCCACATCTCGTGGAAATCCAAAGCACTACACTCGACAAACTGCTTGTCGAGACTTCTGCGGGCCTCATGCTTAGTGCTGAACTGCGAAAAGCCGAGGTCGCTACTACCGACCTCGTGACTTTGGTGAAAGTAAGCAGTCTGGATAGCCGAGATATTATTGCGACTACCCTGCAAGGCATTGTAACGACCTCGAAGAAAGCTGGGAAGGCTCTCACTGCACTCGATGTCCGTGTCAATCGTGCTGTAGATAGGTACGAGGCAATTTGCTATAATACTTATGCGTGCTGAATGGGTCATATAGCATCTACGCAGTCAACGAGTACGCACTCCGCCGCATCTCGGAGGCTCAGCCGACTAACGGCATTACTGGCATGGGATGGCTGATGCCGCGGTCCAACAATGCCGACGGCGTTGCTCGTATGACGTTCGAAACGGTGATGAGCGTCCTGGCTGCTGAAATGGAGGAGGTCATACTGCAATGTGACGCCTCTCAGATTCTTTTAGATCAACTGGACTATAGTCTCATCGTTCTGCACGAGATCCTCTCCCGAGAAATTTCTACCGTCACAAAGGAGAGGTCAGAACTCCTGGCAGAATTATGGACGATGCTGGGGGGTAATAGACGGCATCTCGTTGATGTTGAATCCAGGCTACAAGTACTCAAAGATCTTGGGGGTTATCGTACCGATGCAATGGGGCATGTAGGGGTTTCTATCCAGGCGGTTCAGACGTTGACAGGAGAAATGGAGGATTTGCGTACTCGTGTGGCAGCACCGGCCATTGTGGAAGAACGTATCCCCCTAGAAGTTCAGTTGCAGAGTATCAAAGCAGGTCTGGACAGAATTCGACTTGGGAGACGGTTCGTACAGGAGCAGCAACTAACAGCGGACACTGGCATGGCAAAGACCACCTGACATGCACATGCGTAGAGTAATAAATTCAGATATCCGGTTATGTACAGCTTGCTGCTTTAAGTTGGGTGTTATGTATAGTGTAGCCATGCCGTCCTCTGTGTGCCGTTGTTGGCGTAAGCATATGGACAAATTGACTCAAAAATACCCCGTAGTGAAGAGGTTCCTTCTGTTTGCTCCCGCGCTCACGTCAGGTCTCTTCACACACTTCACTGTAGCTTCATGACTATCCTCACAGTGCCTTAAACTCCAGGTACGTAAAATAAAGCTTCTTCATGATCATATGATCAACTTACCATATAATCATTTTACTCGACTCGCGCTCGCGAACTGCTGAATCTGCGTGTCTGTGTCACTCACGCTACCCATTTCCATCTTGCGTCAAATGGTCTCGTGAGCAAACAATACGTGAGAGGTAGAGGCCGAGTCGTGCGCAGCAATAACGTGACTACTATAGCAACCCGCTACGGCCACGATGTGTACGCCGCTCTTGAGGCCTTGAGGCGACAAGGACGTCAACGGCGTGTAGGAGCAGGCTATAAGTTCCGCTACGAACGGCGCACAGAGTGGCGTGCAAGACAAGGGCATATATACGGTTATCAGCTACAAAAAAACGTGTATGTAACGTGGTTTTATATGCGACAGACATGCAAATACATAAAAATCAGTCGAGAGACACGTCAGTCAAATGTGTTTCGAGGACGAGTCGGTAAATACGCCAGTTGGTGATCCTTCAATCGTAGTCAATCGTAGTGTAACTTTGTGATGGGACCCTTTAACATCAAACCAGACCAAGTGACTCGGCAGTTCGGAATGTTTTCTGTTGCATGTGTTGGACCGATACACTTCAAAAGGCTGGAGCCACTAATCCAACGACAGTACACTGAACATAGAAGGTTTCCCGCATCAAAGGCTAGAATTTGCACAACAATTATTGCGTCTCTGCCATATCCGAGGGAACCTCTGTGAGTGTCCTAAAAACTTATTGCGTAATTAGACTCACCGTCACATCCAATAGATGCAGACGTCTGCTTCGAGGTCGCTGAGAGGTTGGACGCCCGTCGTCCTTCTATAAAACATTGTAAGATTTTCATGAGCCGTTTCTGGGTCAAGTGAGGTACTCACGAAGTAAAGGATTATACATGGAGGCTGAGGGATACCCGGAGGCCGGCACGCTAACCGATGCTTGTTGCTGAGCTTGTACGAGTCGTAAGAAAAGGGCCGTTAAAGAAAGGTTCGCCAGCTCGCGTCTGAGATGATCCTTATTGGCTATATAGGGCAGTTCGAGTTCGAGAATGGCATCGGTAGCCTCTTCCTTGCATCGATTGTAAGTATCATCAAGGATTACAGCCATGTTGATAGCAGCCTGGAGAGCGGGAGAGATAACTAGATGCAGACCTCAAAGAATTATGACAATGATCGGCATATTCGGTCAGACATACTTACCCTTGCTATCAGACATCGTAGTGAAGTACACAGCTTGAGATGAGAGCGAGGAGAGAGTTAATGAGTACGCGGAAATACGAACCAGTCGATTTACACTCGTTAGCTCCGATTCACCGCTGTTCAGTACCTGAATTGTTCAGTTCGTGCCCACCAGCAGTCCGTATTTAGTATATGAGATCAGGCGGACTATGAAAACGAGCCGCGATGAGCCAAGGAACGAGAGCAGATTAAGTTACTGCTTCTTCTAGTTCCCTGTACTTGATGACGATCATTTCCCCATATCAGGCTGGATGAGCTACTTATATAGTAGAGTGTAAGACAGCAGGCTAAGTCTCGAGGCACAGGCGTGCGCAAAGGGCGATCCGTGTGATACGGCCCGGCCGGACCACCCTTGTTTGGCCCTGATTTGTGCCCAGGTCGTTCCGTATATAGGCTCGTGAAACCAGCCGTTCCTTTCAAACTCTATACTGTAGTCCGCTGTTCACACCGGTTTGCAATGTTCCTCCTTCATCGTCTCGTTCCACTATGGTATTCATATCAGTACTCATAAGCTATCAGGCTGGTTAGCAGCGTCGCGCATACCGTGCGACGTCGCGGGTTCGAATACTCATTATTTTCATTTTTCTTTCTCATATTATCTTTTTTCTCTAACGTACAGCGTCCGTAAGCACGGTCGGTGATACAGTAAGTATTGTAGACGTTCATTTGGGTTCTGATGCATTTGGCACGAACACGCCGTACGAGCTCTGAGTCCGTGCCAGCCAATAATGAGCGTGCATCTTGCGCACTACAGCAATGGGTACAGGCTCGCGTGCGTATGTCCGCTCCGGTACCCCCGCGCGACGTACCAACAGCGTGAACGTCGACGTCTCCGGCGCCCGCAACGTCATTGTGCATACGAAGACCGCTCATAACAAGAAGTCCACATTCCGCGCGGCTCGCGCCTTCTCTTTCTGTATCTACGAGGCCGCGAGACGCCTTTGCAGATGTACCAAGGCAACACGAATCGTCCTTATACATCTGGTACGCTTGTGATTCTAGTTATAAATGACGCACAGTCAATTTATTTATAAAAAGCTTCTCGTTACATTTTGTGCACTACTGTACCAGTCCGGAATCGAACTCGCGGTATATTGTTGCCACGTGGAAAGGTTCAGGAGGGAGGAGAGCAAGGCGCGCATCCACCAGCACCCGACTTCTTCGTCAACGGTGTGCGGTTGGACATCGTCAGGCGGTACCCGTATGTCGGTGTTTGCTTCTGCTCCACAACCCGATGCATCTTTGCTGCCCACCGTGAGCGACGGGCGGTATCGTCGCGCAATATGGCAGGAACCTCTCTGACGGTAGAGGACTATGTCGGGGTGCTCCCTGCATGGGCTTGTCGGACCCTCTACTCGGCGCGGGTCGACCCGCACCTCACGGCTGGCTGCGAGGTGGCCCCGGATGTCAAAGAGTCTGCAATTGACTCATTAGTCGAAGTTCAACATATGTTCTGGAGGCGCGTTCTCGGCCTCCAGCGTCGCTCCATGGTTGTGGTCCTAACGACCGAGACTGGGATTCAACCTCTGATGTATCGACGTGTCTCCTTAGTGCTTCGGTTCCTCCTGTACCTGCTGGACGGGGGACCGACGTTGCCAAGCCTTGCGCTAGCTGCATCCCTACGAATGGCGCGGGATAAGGTTCCTTCTTGGATCTCAGATATATGGCGATTGCAAGAGACTTCGATTACGATAGCGTGCGTTTTGCGATGCTTTCGTTGCGACGTGCGTTGCGGGACTAGTGTGAAGCGAATCAGCCATAGTATATATACGACGCGCCGTCCGTAGA